>JXSR01S025229.1:0-11849 GCA_000969725.1 Ophiothrix spiculata
GAACATTACTAATAGCAGTGCATTGAAGCCTATTTTTAATAGAAAAGGAAACTGAATGTTCACAAGTTGATTTTGAATTTTGTAAAACATATAGTTGAGATGCACTTCAATCTAACGAATAGGTGTACTACGTCGCATTAGACAATATATTGAACTTATAGCAGTGCATTGAAGCCTTATTCTGGCATATTCAATTACATGGAAGGGCGATGAAAAATTACTCCACGTTCAGACCCAAAATTGCGCAAAATAAGCATCCAAAATGGCCGTTTTTTACATCGATTTTAAAACAGCTTCAGAACCAGTAAAAAGCAATTTTTGGTAATGTTCAAAATAAAACTCTTGATTTTTGAGTTGATGTCCTGTGTGTAAAAATGGCACCCCACATGAAGTCACCTAAAGGCTATATATAGTAGGTCTTAAAAAGATCGAACTAAAGCATGAGTAAGAAAAATATATCCTCTTTCATCAAGACGTTATTTTTGACTAAAATCTATATCATTATTATTCACTAAATTACATCTGTATATAATTTAGTATATTCTACTTAACAGTCACTACAAAGAGATATGGTTAAAATTGAGGACCCTAGAACTAAAAGGGGGTTAACCCTCGTCTACCCAGGGGGGGGGGGGCAACCCCCCCCCCCTAAGGTTTTTTCCCCGCTGCATAAAAACGCAAAAGCAACCGACCCCAGGCATTTGGTTAATCTCTTTTACATCCTTTGCGGTCATTTTGATGAAAAAATTAGGGAGGTACCACCTAAGGTGGGGTTAGGGTAGGCCGTCAAAGTTGGGGTGTAGGGGGGGGGGTGGTGATGCCCCGGGAAAATTTTAAGTCGCCATTTTGAAAAATATATGCATGCTATGAAGCTGAAACTTGCAGGGCATGTTAGAATTATCATTTGCCTTCTTTATTGGCAAAAAAACCCGACGAAAATCGGTCATTTAGAACTTTTATAGCAAAATTTTGATTTTGGTGGCCATTTTTGCCAAAATCCAGATTTTTCTGATTTTCGACCTTTATGACGTCATAATTAAGTAACACCTTGGCCGATTTTTGTGATCTTGGTATCATTGGATAGGGGAGGACCATACCTATCTATTAATAGCAAAACCAAGTTCATAGGGGGTTCCGTTCCGAAAATTTAGGGGGGGGGGGGTTGCAAAAACCCCCCCCCCTTGGGTAGACGTGTTACAAAAAATAGCCTGGGTAGACAAGGGTTAAGTCACAAAATCTTGAAAATTGACTCGTGTCAATTTCCTGCTACAGAATTCTCATTTCTACATTCTGTACAAGTTTTGTAGTAATTTGATGATCAGAGCATGTGTAAGAGCCACTGCGCGATACAGCAATACCATTCAAGACAGCACAAATGAAATTATGTTTGTGCCATTTTCTCAGTTTGTACTCAATGTGACTTAACCCCCTCCTGGTTCTAGGGTCCTCAATTGTACTAGAATTGAGCATTGGATTTATTTTAGAATATAATGTACTTTGAGCTACTCTAGGCAATGTAAAAATGTAAAAAATATTTTGCTACGTCCAATAACATGATTACACCAGTTTTTAAGTCTTACATACAGGTGTCAGATAAAAAAACAATGTGGTTGAATTATCTATCTTTTCTTCCAATGTCATATTTGTATTGCATCGTATATTAAATGGTTTCATCGGAACGTTGGGCATGCTATACCACTGGAAGAAGAAATGTGAGAGACAAATGAAGACTGAGTGAAAATACAATACAGGGTGTCCCAGAAAAAAACTTACAGTCTTTGTGTGTAATTTTCTTGGATTTAACGGATAGTCAGAAAGTATGTAAAGTTTGCATTTTATAGCCCATGAATTGAACTTTTAAATACCGTTTGTTTAATTTCAATCGGTAGTGTCCAAGAAAAGTTGTGTTTTATCAAATATTTGGGTGGATTTGTGTCTGGTCTAATAATTTATAAAGCAGGGGTATTACTAAAAGGAATAAAAATGGGTCTTCTTGAAAAATGTTTCATATCTGTCTTATTTATACATCAAATTTGTTCATTTTCACAGATAAATAAAAGCATGCACATAACAAATTAGTAAACATTGTTACGGATCAATGGGGAGATCAATAAAAAAACTCAATAGAACTTCATTCGAGTGGAATTTACAAAAAAATCGTGAAATTGAACCACAACATTTTACATCCAAATATTTGACAAAGCATAACATAAAGGGTATCTAAAAGTTCAATTCATGGGCTATTAAATGCAACCTTCACATACTTTCTAACTATCCTGTAAATCTAAGAAAACTACACTCAAAGATTGTAAGTTTTTTTGGGACACCCTTTGCATGCATTACTACTTGACGATTTCTTGCACGAAGGAAGCAATAAATGTATATTTTCCGAGATGTGTGCTTATTTCCTTTCTTGTCTGGGTCGTTACAGTATTATTAATTTAACCGCAAAATTTATAAATATAATTGCACTAGGATGATATATCAAGATAGTCTTACTTACACTTAATACAGTGGTATCTGATACAAGATATAATTATTTATGGGTATTCTTAGGTCAAAAATAGTTAAAATAAGTCTGCTGTGGTAATTCTTTCTCATTTTACCTGGATCTCATAGTAGTCTGTCGAAACATTTCCCCGAGCTAAACCATGTAAACAGGGGTTAGAAGGATGCAATGAAACATGACAATATATCCAGTGGCGTATCCAGAAGGGGGAAATGGGGGGAGGGGGGCAATTTCCCCCTGAAAGAAGCCTTGCCCCCTTCTTGCCCCCCCCCCCCCTGGAAAAATCAAGAAAAGTATAGGTCAGATTGAAATTACATAGTACGGAGTGTTTTTAGCATATAGCATGCCCCAAATGGTCTATTTTTTCACTCCAGTGCCAGTAGTTCATACTAAATTACTATATTTTTTTCGTAATTGTAACAAAGAAGTTTGAAATTTTTGCGCCCTTCGCGCACACGTCAAAAATCATAGCAATTTAGCGCTGAAGTTGCAAAATTTACTTCTAAAAATGTCTGGCTACGCCACTGAATATATCTTCTGCCATTCGTTCAAAGCACAATTTAGGAGAGAGTGAAAGATATACCATTACAAAAGTTGTGACAAAATTTGATGCACAATGTACATATCTCATTACCACTAACCGCATTATTACCCGTTTTCATCTCTGGCTAAATTAGCTTATTGACTTTAATTTGTTATTGGCGTTAATGATGAACTTTATTCGGGTTTATTCTAACTTGTTTTTGATAAACAATAACTAGCCTTTAAAACCATATCAGATTTATGACACTTCAATGGATTTTTAAGAAGATATGACAAACAAATTGATGCTCATTTTTCATAATGCCTCAACCCCTGGATAATTAGCTTTAACATATTATTAAGGGTTAATGACCTCCATCTACTCAGGAAAATATGAATCCTAACTAATTTTTAATAATGAAAAGATAAACAGTTTCCACTGGATTTGCGGGGACTCGAACCATGGATTATGGCAGGGGTTAGTTATGCATTACGAGGCGAGGGATCTACCGCTAGGCTATCAAGGCAGCGTTGAGATCGTGAACTTAAAATCTAAAACATAAACATTAGAATGCCGTATTTTTCTTTTGTTTACAAGTTTTGCCTAATTAAGATGCTACATTTGTAAGTAAATTATGTGCATGCGTATATCAGACAAAATGTAGATAATGTAGATACTAAAAACAGACAATTCACAGCTCAAACAGGGCGAACTCAGAGTCATAATTCACGTCAGGTTTTTCGGGCAAAACAACGCGGGTTTGTTACATTATTATTCAAAATCAACATAACATATTCATAAAATATTATTTGTAATTCAATAAAAGGTATCAAGCCTACAATCTGTCAAAATTTGAAGACAGTCGAATCGTTCGAACATCATAAAATCATGAGGTTTCGGCGAAATAGGCGTCAATTTTTCGAAATAGTCTATTGACGTAATTTCGCCTTAATAAAATCACTAGTAAAGTTGCGTGTATAAACTAGAGACTATATTCCATATGTACGCCAAAAATTGTGATATTCTGATATGTGTAAGTAGGTTAAAACTTGCAGTAAAGATGACGTTCAGCCAAACGGCACCCATAATTTTAGGGACTGTAGCCTTAAGCTTAATTAAATCACTTTATTTGGGTTCTGTTCTTAATTTCTTGAAAGTTAAATAAATTGTCTTTCAAATCATACATACCAAAATCATGATATTTCATAGGATTGTTGAAAAGATATGACAAAAATTAATACATAAATCATTCACAATGTAACAAATCCACCTTTTATGGATGCCCACATCATGACATTAAAAAGCTTGACCTTTTAAATTTATCTGTTTACTGTCTGAGAAAGAAAATGAGACTTTTACTTTAAGTCAAACTTAATTTGTAGAGTTCTTGTGTAAATATTTAAGAATCACAAATTAGATTTTGCTAGTCAGGCCAAGTAATCTAAAATCAATATGAGGAATACGTATTTCATAAGGGAGATGTATATCAAATGTATTTTCTTTGTTGTTATACATTTTATCAAATGAACAAGCCAGTGTAAGAAAATCCCAACTCCAATAGCTCCCTTCTGTTAATTTATACTTAAAAATATAAATGCATACAAATCTCTGAAAATGCTTTCACATCACTAAAATAGCATTTCCATGTCAATTTCCTAATCATAGTGTCACATTTGACCTTACTTTAGACATTGTTAGATAATTGTTATAGTACTTAGTTCATATATTTAAACAGTCAGTACAAGAAAACCCCAACTCCATGAGCTCCCCGCTGCAACTTTACACTAGAAAAATTATCTAACATTGCTACAAAAGTCAACAACAAAGTCAAATGTGATATACACATGGAAATGCTTTTTAGTGATTTGAAAGCATTTTCAGATATTTGTATGCATTTATCATGTTTATATTTTACAGAAGGGAGTTATTGGAGTTAGGGTTTTCTTATACTGGCGTATTCAAATGTATAGGGACTGAGCAATTATTTATTTGATATTGATTTGAGCATTGGCCAAGGAATATTAAGTTAATGTTTTAGATCATTGATGCGTAGGTGATGTTGTGTCCTATTTCAGAGATCTAGGAAAATGTTTATCGACGTTTTAATAGACATAACCTTCAAGCGTTGTGATGTTTGAATCAAAGGGCAGTTACTTATAATGGTCTTATATGAAAATGTTTTCAATTAGATTGCTCTTTGCAGTGATGTAATATAAAATCAAATATCAGAAATGTTGATTGAATGTCAGTGCTTTGGTGTTCTAAAACATAAAGCCATTTTTAATTCCATTATTGTTATACAAAAGTCTTTTGCATTTAGACCTATTCAATGTTGACCCGACAGATATTACTGGTGGAGAGTTCAGGGGTTTTTTCAAACTTAAATAGCACCATTAACTTCTACTCATACACTCTGCGTTAAGTACGCGTTGAAATTGAAAATCTAATTGGACAGTTGGTAACTTATACGCATTCATTAATCTCGTCTAGTTGCACGCTGCGTATCGCGTAATGCGTTGTACAATTCCATGTACGCGTACGCTTAACATGCTCGCGCTTGTATGGGAAGTTTCATTTTAATACAAAGGTAAATCTAAATTACAATAATTAACACGGAACGATGGATAGTTGTGTTTTCTCTGTTTTATTGAAATAAAAAAAACACATTCTAAAATAATTATGCCGTTTAATTTCTTTGCACTTTTACCCTAATTATTGTCGTGTATGAATTAGATTAATAACTGCTCTTTACTTGGCGCTCGTGAAATTGTACAAAAATAATGCACCTTGCGCTGAAGTCGGAGTTGTCCAACTCACTCGGCTGCGCCTCGTGAGTGCGGACAACTCCAACTTCAGCACGCGGTGCATTATTGTTGTACAATTTCACTCGCGTCAAGTAATACGCAGTTATTAATCTATAATTAAATCAAATTTTAGACGTTGCTTGTTGTAATTGTCAAATTGTAATTTTAATTAAAGGTGCAAGTCATGATTTTGATGTGAAAAAAACTTGCTTCTTTTCTAGCTAAATAAAAAGAAGAGTGGAACATAAATATATACTGAAAATTTATACAGTAATGACTCTTTTGGCTTTGCATAAACGTGTCTGTCAACTAAAATGTACACTCTAAATGCGAAAGAGTGAAAAATCACTCGAAATTTTGAGTGAATTTGTTTTAACTCTAATCGAGTGCGTTTAAGCTCTTTAAGAGTGAAAATACTTTGCGGTAATTCACTCTTGTACCAGAGTGACGTTCACTCGCAGGAGAGTGGCTCGAAAACACCGCTCTTTTACGGAGTGAAGTTCTAGCAAGCAAATCAGGAACGCGGATACTCGCGCTGTTGTAACTACGAAAAATCGTCAGCGCTCACTGTTCAACATGGCGGTGGTTGAGTTGGAGACTGTGGAGGAGTGACAGACAAAGGAATTTCAGAGGAAATTGTGCAACTATTTATCAATGAGTAGATGCCAGACAATAAATACCCAACAGTGACGCTAATCATGCAAAAACTGGATATATGGAACTTGTCGGTGTAAGCTCACTTAATACATTGGCAAATGTGTTAAGTAAGCTTACACCGACAAGTTTATTGTCTAGCATCTCACTGATAAATATTTGCACAATAAAACGACTAGATCATTGGGTTAACTTTCATTCTTTTGAAGATTTATTCTTATCCCTCCCATATCATTTAGAGTTAACTATTCATAATGATAAACGGTTCACTCTTTCCTAGAGTGAATTACTATCACTCTTTCTTAAGAGAGTGAACTTCACTCTAAAAGATTGGTCACTCATATGGCTCTTTTCTAAGAGTAAAATTTCACTCTTTTAGAGTGGTTTTTCACTCTTTCACAATAAGAGTGTAGACAGTTATACTTGCTGTGTGTGTTGTCTTGTTGAAAGAATATTGCTACGAAGGCACACCCGCTTGTCTAAAAAACATGTTGCACAATCATTTAAAGAAATTCAATCAATGTAACTCCGATGTTTTCAATAGACCTTATCGTCGATATTTTAACATGATGCCCTGGAAAAAATCGAGTACAATTCTAGTACAACATTCCTGAGATGCACATTTATAGTACAGTTTTAGTACAAATATAGTACATTTTTTTATGCTATAAATGTACTCAAATTGTACTTAAATGATGTTCCAAATGTGCACCTTAGAAATGTTGTGCTATTTTTGTACTCGATTTTAGTAGGGTGTAAATGGGCGTTTCCAAAGTAACAACATTTGTGACTAAAATATTGAAAAAATTCACCTTAATCTGTCAACGAGTTTGTTGTTGATAATAGTGCCAACTGGTGGGACCAAGATATGTAGTTGTTGGGAAATTGAATTAATTGCTACAATCCTGAATAAAGTTCATGTAACGTTCGGTAGCGTTTGCAACATCACATGCGTTATGGTTTCTTGTACAAAATGACTTAAAAGTAAAACTTCTCTGACGTGTTTCGAATTTTGTATTGCAATTTACACAGATGGGGAGTTTCATATTTACAATTAATTTCATAAAGTTGTAAGAAATTATCGTCAGGATTTATTTTAATATATTGTTTTGTTTGGTAACGTTTGGTAACGTTTGTGACATTTTGGTGAAACTATTTGGTAACGTTTATGACATTTTTGAGTCAAAACATGTGCTAATTCATGTACGGATAGAAAACTTCACAATTTCTGTTTGAGAAATATTTCTCACGAACTAAGTAACAAACGTATGAGTGAAAAACCTGCTTATATGGTCAAATAAAAAAACACACCTAAATTTTGCTTGAAGTCAAAGAAAGTGTAATTTCTGTGGAATGAGCTATAAGGTGATTTTAGATCTGGAATAATTGGGAGTTACGGCAACAACCTTACAAGACATTGTTATGACAACACTAACTTACATATAATGTAAACTTATATCGGTTATCAAAATAAGTCTTATACATATAAAAGGACAAAACCCGCAAGTACGTGATGAATTATGTGTGTGAGTATAATATAACGCATACAAAACACCCCAGACATAGATTTATGTGTTGAATGTATTGGATTCTTGCAGGAATGAATCAATGTGAATTATGCCACTCTGCTAACAATTGAATCACGAGAATATCACATTTCATCGACAGGGAAAATTTGTAACTATCTTGTTTCTTTTCGCTTAGGGCAAAAATATATACCTTCGTTTCAGTAAAAATACATTTAACAGCAATAAGCATCTTTTGTCACTTGTGTAATTTAATTTTATTACAAATTACAAGAACAAATATAAATTTCTTTAGGTTTGATAAAAATTCATTTTAAAATTAAAAATAAGATTAAAGTATTGCACTGTTATATCAAACAGAGGAAATTGAATTTGCCATGGGGTTTTTTCGTACGTTACCTAGAGATGTGAAACTTTACAGGGTTGATTAAAATAATGTTATTTGTGATCAATCAATATTTCCTCTGTTATCATTTAGAAGCGTACAACGTCATGACTCTCCGTGACATTTGTTTCCATTTGTGATTGGAGAGTTCTTTGGGGTTTTCAGCCAAAGCACCAAACACAGTCCAACAAAATTCCTTCACATTGGCGAATTAGTATAATATGCTGTTAATCCAACATGTTTTTTATTCCAAGATCTTCTCAATAGGATTAATATCCAAAGATCTTACTGGACGAGGAAAGAACATAACACCCGGATCTTCCAGGAAAGTCCGAACTGTACGAGCACAACGGAGGTGAGTGTTGTCATAGTTGAGCACAAAATTGTTTGCAAAGATGACTCTAGCCAATGCTTCTAGAATGCATCTGTACTGGTGCTGATGGAAGCTGTCTTCCGAGGTGATCAGGGCCGATTTTCCACCTGCACGTAAAACACCCAGAAGGCAATTTAACCTTCTTCTGAATGAATTGTTAATAACATGCGCGCTTTCTGTATATTCTGTACATCTGCTGCTCTGATGCGTCCATCTTGGCAGTATATTTCAAATTTAGTCTAAGCACTGAAGACAACGTTATCTCATTGATGGGAAACGAAATGGATATGATCTGTATCCAAGTCAAAGCGTTGCTGGGAAATGTGTTTGGTCAAGATATTTTTCTCGAGTGGTTTCTAACATGATCGCCAATTTGAATCAAGCGAGAAATCACAAATGTTTTTAATACGGTACAAATTGTTGTGTCTCAGTTAGTAATCGTTGTGAACACGACCACAGACTATAATAGTTGTTGAAATCTGGTTCAAAATATTCATAAATCACTAGCAATCCTGATGTCGTCTTCTTTAAACTTAAATAAAGAAACTTCAACACAAGAAAGCTCCGTTCTTCTCAAAATATACTTTAATGCCTGAAGGTTCTGTTCACTTCAATCTATCAGTATCATTAAATATAAACATTGTTCCTTAAACGAGGATATAAGCAGCTAAAATTGTACTAAATAAGACCAAATCTGACCCAAGCAGCATTAATGTTCATAACACCCGCTAGTATCACTTGTAAATATAATATCACTGACACAATGATACAAATGTTGTATTTTATGTGTTGTCGTTTTGGATTTATATACTTATACATTATCGGTGAAGTTTCTTTTGCATACAGAATGTATTCGTAATCAATATTGACAGGCTGAAAAAGACTAGCAGAGACAAATTAAAAAGTTGAAACTAGATATGTAAGATGACTTATTACAACACCCTACAACATCCACCGTTATAAACAGGGAGAGAAGGAATGCCACAGGTTGAAATAATAACCCTGGACAAAATCGAGTACAAAAATAGTACAACATTCCTAAGGTGCACATTTGGAACACAATTATAGTACAGTTTTAATACAAATATAGAACAAATTTGTGTACTATAAATGTACTTAAATTGTACTTAAATGATGTTCCAAATGTGCACCTTAGGAATGTTGTACTATTTTTGTACTCGATTTTGTCCAGGGAATATGATACTGGCCACACGGATGAAGTAAAGTTTAAAGGTAATTTACTAAATCACCTCCATGAACCATGATGGAATTAAACAGACGATGTTATATTAAGGTGCTGTTTGTATCTTTTGAAAGAATTACGTTGTTTTTGGAAAAAAATGAATGGAATATTGCCATTGAATAAAAAAAAAATGTCAAAAAGATACAACGCTGCACCTCACTCCGGAGATGATAATTTAACGGACAAATCTCGTGTTTGTCATGTCATTATTCATGCCCAAATACATCTGGCATTACCCCCTTTAGCCAATCACAGAAAATTGTGCCATGATAACCTCATGGACAACTTTTACCAAGTTTCTCTTGCGCCAACGAATTTACAATAGAAAATCTGCTGGAAATTCTTATTATTTTCTTTATTTTTTGCTTCTTATTTCCATCATATTCTTGAAAAGTATTATGCAGCAAAGTCCCCCTTTTCGGGGTGAGGTATCACATTTTATCAAGTGTTGCCCAACTACAAATCTCTAAATTTAAATTCAAAGTTTTCATCAACATTTTGAGACTTGAACTGTAGAGGATATAATGAAGCAAATGAAACAAGACTGCAACACTGTAGAACGCTACGTTTTTCAATTACAAGATCTTAACATTAGTTCTACAGTGTGTCCCTTAAAAAAGGAAACCGAGATTTGCGCCCTCTGTTCTTGGAAACGGTTGAATGATTTGGAGTACTGTTTTGCTAGATTAATGCAACAGAAAGTCTTCTTTACAGCAATACCAAATATCCCTACGTCGCTTACCTTGTTGAGTATATTGATCAATTTAATGAATTGTGCATTTTATGCCTTTGTACCACTTTTTGGTAGCGTTAACTTCTTGCTCATGATGTGCTTGAGTTTAAGCCGTGTTAAAAGTAGGACTCCTTTAAGACTCTTTTTTGGAAGACTGAATATCGGATTGTTCCTAGATTTAGAATATTAAACTCGAAGAGTGCAACTGAACACAGGAACGTTTTTTAAAGGAGATTTCATGATTAAGTTGCTTCCTATTTGAGCTATGGAAAATCCAATCCCAAAATTGAATTTCATCTCATTCATCAGTTTGATATCGTATTTTTGTTAGTGCATGCTTTATTTTAACCAGCTAATCAAGCCCGTAGCCAGGGGGAGTGCGGTGGGGGCGTCGCACCTCCCCCCCCCCCCCCCCCCAAAAAAAAAACCCCGGAGCCGGGGGGGGGGGGGGGGGGGGCCCCCCCCCCCCCCCCCCCCCAAAAAAAAAAAAAATTCCCTAAATACCCCCCAAAATAAGACCTAAAGCACCAAACATGTAAATGGAAGACTGTTTTTACCAAAATACTAAACAAAATGCTTAAAAAACTACTGAAAACCTTTTTTTTTTTTTTTTTTTTTGCTTGTCACTTTGTCAAAACCACTAAAATTAGTTTTGGGTCGACCAAAAAAGGTCCACTTCTTGAAAATTCGCACCCCCCTTGAAAAAATCCTGGCTACGGGCCTGCAGCTAATAGCATTGCAAGATGCAGTTCATCTTTTAAATGTTTTCTTTGTTACTTGTCGAATGAGAACTGTACGTAGCCTTGATAAAGTTGCCGTTTATTATCTAAGAGAGATTTCCTGTTGGCCTACCTTAACACATGGGTGTACGAATTCAGGGCCTTCAAAATTTACCCTGTTTTATTTATTCTCAGCCTAGTTTCGGACGATTTTACTCCATTTTCAGGCATTTCTGTCACTACTTTAGGTTGTTAAACGTTGTGTCACTTAACAGCAAAGTCTTTAAATTTCCACCAAATGGCACCAAAAGACGAAGAAGTGGTACAAAGGCATAAAATGCCCAATTCATAAAATTGGCCGTAATTACTCAACCAGGTTA
>JXSR01S025230.1:16235-36432 GCA_000969725.1 Ophiothrix spiculata
TTGTAGTATATCAGGGTTCTCTGTTAGGCCAATAATGCCACTAACTCCTTTAACCCTTTTGTTGGCTTGCTCGTGTGCCTGATCGATGGGTAAGGATGAGAAACGCCGATTGCTTCAAGTTATTGTCCAGTTACAGTAAATACAGCTACACAAAATGAATGCATCGCCAACCAAGCATCGACATGTGACCAATGCAATACACTTTGTTTTCAAAGTCAGACACGTTCCTACGTTTTGCCTAAAGCTCCTCAAGAGATCAAGTGTTACTGGTATAACAAAATAACACCGCCGTCAAAATAAAGTAGTTTTTAGCAAGCTCCTACTTACATAAATTTGTTATCTGAAACTGAATCTTTATTTAGATTCAAGATAAGAAACATTTACAACCATTTAATAGATCTTAATAAAAATTGAATAGAGCAAGCTCTTATGTATTTATTTTAATCTTAATATAGATCTTCACTTGACATTGTGTACCAATAACAATATTTGACTTACCATTTGCTAATCTATTACACTTAAATACGCACGTAAAACGTTCAAAACGAGACGAAGACATCAAGTAAGAATCTACGTACACAGAAGCAAAGTCAAGTATAGAGATCTAGTTCCTTGATATTTACTTTCTTAAACAAGCACACGAAGAAGACATAATGATACATTGTTACGCTCTTTGCTCTAGCCAAACATTGGTTTTAGAAGAGATATTGAAAATGGGTCAACAATCCATGAAGTAAATAGGGCATTTGTGTATTTCATGATCAGACGAAAAGTAATTAATGTTTTTTAAACCTACCGCTTTAAAGAGAAGATAAATCGCTTTAATACATTAAAACATATTTTTACTTACATAGATATTTCCTAAGCATGCTTAGAGAAATAACACGTATCTCGTTGTGTGAACGTAAGTTATAATTGAAGTAGCGCATACCATGCTTCCTGAATTCGTTTATGTCTTGCTTTTTTTTTTCGTTTTTGAATTCGTTGTTTGTAACGCTTGGGAGAAAGCTTTTAAGGTTAATGCATCGCATTTAAATTTAGTTGTTGTTTCAGTTTTCAAGGTAAAAATAGAATATCATAAACTCTTGACTTGCAAATTTCAAGTTTCTGTACAAACGAAAATGTTTTTCATAAAATGGTTTTGGATGATAAATATTGAAATGTTATCAGTTGATATGAATTCCCATTGTAAAGCTGTTTAGAACTTTTTAAATCTGATCTTTGTTAAAATTGTTCTTAAGTTTTGACCTGATCTTAATTAGACGAAAATAGGTTTAAGGTCAATCACCAACATATTAATCTACATAATGTCAGCGATAGAAACATTTAATCTTTGAAATAAATACATTAAGTAAGGAAATTTGATCATTCTCAAGTTGAGCATGTTGAATATATTTCATTTATTCCTACGAATAGCTTTCTGAAAATAAAGCCCAGGTCACGAACTATTTAAACACCCTTCATACACTGTGAATATCTTTTCTTAACTCCCCGACTTAGAACTTAATTTGTCTTCTATTCATCGTCAGACTACGACCTTATTACCCACCACTCGTATTAAAACACCAAGAAACATAATTGCTTCATCATATCATTTCAATCAAAACAAATGCATAGGAATAAAAACATGAAGAAAATGTGTTCAAAAAGTAAATAACAATCGCGACATAATAACGTAGACCTGGATCTCCATTACAGTCTAGTCAATGAATAAAAACTTTTTTTTTTCTTGTGAATGGAAATTCGGAAATATCCGACATGACCTGGTTTTTTAACAAACTTCTAAATAAAAATTATCACTGACCGAATCCGGTCATCGTTAAATCTTGCAGGTGTATCATAAAGAGTCCTAAGGCGCACGTTTTAGAGTCCTTTTTTTTTACATATAGTGCTTTACATAAAATGATAAATTGTTTTTGAGATTCTGCTCAATATTATTATATAATGATGGAAGGTTACGGGAAAATTCATTTTGGAAAATACTACAGAGTGTCATATTACTATGATTTAATCTTTTGGCAACCATTTTTAATATTTTTTTGTTCGCTCGTTGCATTAATATTGGGACAAGCTGTAGGTTCTATATTTGAATAAGTTCTATTGCAAATATTTGTCCACCGCAGAGACCGTGCAAAAAACTTAGACAGAAGAATACTTGCTTGTGTCAACTGTACCATTGCCCACTCTATAGTCCATTTGCATAGTCAATTATTGATTGCACTGCGACCTGTATCCAAGTAGTCGTAACGTTACCCGAAATTATTATTTTAAATGTTTTTCCGTTATATTGGATATAGATTATAGTAGCTAAAATTACAGCAAACCGTGTTTGAGACTGAATTTCGAATAACCTTAACTAAAAAAAACAAAAACAACACAAACAAAAGAAACACTAAATCAATTTTGTATGGTTTCTGTGAATTATTGTGACGTAAACAAAAAAACTGATTGTAGATAAAACATTCTCAAAATTCAGCATTGTGTTATAATACTAATAAATAGTATTCAATATAACAAATCTTGCCAAAGTGCGTGTTTTATTTGATCAGGCACTATGCAATATTTCAATCAACCAATCAATAAACCATAGTATTATGCAAATACCCAAATGCTTTTTGTAAGTATTAACCAGGTACTATTTTAATGATCCTGTTGTATGTTAGATCCTGTTGTATGTTAGATCTATTTTTGAAGCTTGTCAACAGCAATATGTTCAAACAAAATCGATTTCTTAGTATATGTGTGTCATAAAGTGTTTCCAAAAAAAAAGAAGAAGATACAAATGCTGGATACAAAAGAGGACAATGTGGTCAAAGTAAGGTCAAAAGGTCATTGGGTAACCTTTGCAATAAAATCTGAGAGATAAAAAGAGGCAAAATAGTAATGGTCTTCCTTTTCTAGACGGTCAGTTATTTGAATTTCAATTGGACTTTACTTTGTAAAGCCACATATTAGCAACACAGAGGGGTCTTAATAAATACCATTTTTAAGTTCAACCTTCGTCCTCCTCCTAATGGAGTGGGGGGGGGGGGGGGGTTGTTGCAACCCCCTAAGGTTTTTTCCTGCTACATAAAAACGCAAAAGCAACAGACCAAAGACATTTGAGTAATCTCTTTTACATCTTTTGCGGTCATTAAAATCAGGGGTGTACCACCTAAGACGAGGTTATGGTAGGCCGTCAAAGTTTGGGTGTATGGGGGTGGTGAAATTTTAAGTCCCCATTTTGAAAAATGTATGGCCTGCTATAAGAATCAAACGTACCCGACATGTAAGAATCATCATTTCCCTTCTTTATTAACAAAACATTTATTAGCAAAATTGTGATTGTTGTGGTAATTTTTGCCTTTTGACAATTTTGACTGATTTTCCGATCCGAAAGGACTATATATTTTATGACGTGATATTTACGAAACACCTTTGTCGATTTTGATGATCTTGGTATCACTGGATTTTGCTATTAAAAGTAATAGCAACAGTTCATAGGGGTTCCGTTTTCAAATATTAGGGGGGTTACAACAACCCCTTAGGAGTTATCAAAATACCTCGGGAAGGCAAGGGTTAATATTGAATATTTTTTTCTAAAATGGCACAATAAGCTTTAGCTTTTAATCGTAATAATGACGCATCAACTATAGTATATTTCCAGTACCGCATACTTGGTTTCAATTAAGCCCTTATAAAATGAGGCATTCCTTGGTGTGCTCACAAAGTAAATATCTTGCTGCGGCAACGATGATGCTAATGATCGTTATCATTTAACTATATATCACGAATAATTACAAACGTAGAAAGTTTATTATTAGACATATCTTACATAAGATGCTTCTTATCATTCCTTATCATTTAAGTGAATACGGGGTTGTTTGTGTATATTTAGATGCGGATGCTTTGATAATAACAAACGTCTAGATTTACATCTATATTACGTTGTGCAAATACATCTCATCCAAAATGTTCAACATCTATGAGTTTGATCGGATAACCTAAAAATGCAGGGGAATGTTTGAGTAAGTATGGGTTTTTCTTTGAACTGCTTTTTTATTATTTCCCACCGGTAATAAGAAACAGAAAACATGGCATATTATGTAATGAACTCAAAATTAATCTTGTATGAGCAAGCTTCTTAGATTTCTAGCATCGGTTTTTCTTGAAGAAAATCACGATAATAAAACTTCAGTGTCGTTAACCCATGAAATAAATCCCCTCCAGGAATTATATTGTGTTACTTTTATTGACAAACATATGCCCTTGAGCATTTCTTAAAACATTACCCTTCTTAAATGCAAACACAGCTAGTAGGTATCTTTCCGACAAAATGCAAATTATCAAATATAATGGTACATTCCAGTGTAAGTTATTCCTATCTGTATACCAGGGAAGTAAAGGAATACGTGGTTTGTGGCTCAGAATTTTCTTTTTCCTTAACTATCATACAATCACCATCATACAATTTAGTTGACGCTCAATATTTAACCGTCCAGCTCAAGCTACAATCATGGAAATATGTGTTGGGACACTTGGTTGGTCATGTTTAAATTTTT
This sequence comes from Ophiothrix spiculata, assembly GCA_000969725.1. Taxonomy (NCBI): domain Eukaryota; kingdom Metazoa; phylum Echinodermata; class Ophiuroidea; order Amphilepidida; family Ophiotrichidae; genus Ophiothrix; species Ophiothrix spiculata. The sequence goes on from JXSR01S025230.1 coordinate 20,777, forward strand.
CTCCCCTCTCCCCCTAGTAAAATATTGACAGATACCGTGTTATCAAATCCTGTTGTTATACCTCTCAATATAGTTTGATGGGGAGTGTGGAAGGATATGATTTTACAAAGGGTTTACATGAACATACAACTTTCTTAGAAAATGATCGTCCGAATAATTAGGAAGAATATTAGCCAGGATGAAAGCTATCTATCTTACTTGTTCGTGTAGATCGTTCATTTAAGATTTGACTTAATGGATCTTTACTAATAGGACAAACTAATAGCAAGCAACATACCTCTTAATTTAGTAATCCTTTGCTCAGAATGATGTCTTGCAATTATTGCAACTCCAGCGGGTAAAACTCCAAGTCTCTAACTCCAAAAGGTATCCTAGGTTACAAGCTGGAAAAAAGAAAGAAAGAAAACCTTCATTATTTGCATATTTAAAACTTATTATCTCGAAATAAAGGCTGCAAAAAAGTTATTAAAAAAGTTATTAAAACCAATGAACGGGTTGGTTGAATTTTAAGGGTGTGATTTTAATCCAGTCCAAATTAAGTAATGTACTGATGTGGATATCATAGAGTTTATTCAAGAAGCTTCGATTCTAGGCTATCAAAGGTTCGATGCAATGATCTTTGGATTATATCATCACACACAAATAGACAATAACCTTATATGTAACTGTCCATCCCAAACCAGCCGTAAATGCAGCCCCTTGACATTTTTAAATATTTGCAAAGACCATGTTATTAAGGACTAAAATGACACCTCAATGAACTTCATTCGATTTCCAGAGTTATGGTCCGTCAAAGGTTGTCAGGCAGTAAAATATATAACGAAGATAAACGCTTTCAAAGATCAGTTAGCCCTATATTTTCTGTTCAAAATAAATAGATGGATTTCATATTTCTAATCATTTTGAAATTAGACTTTGCAGGAGTTTTAAGTAAGTATAAGTATTGTGAATCAATCAACAATAGTTTTCGGCAAATTACGACTTTGACAGGTATTTTTACCTGTAGCGTAAAATGAAGCTTGCTGCATTTACGATCCGTTTGAGATGGACGGTCTCATATACTAACATATATATGTTTTCGATGTATTTTCTTCACATGCATCATTCATTCATTTCCATTTCTACGTGTTTGTGCGCTAAGAATTTCAGTATTAGCTGCATTTTCGATTTGAAAAACAAGAAATGAATATTAAAAAACACATAAACATGAAACTTAGCTAAGAACAAAAGAAAATATACATAATTTAACATTTAGATAAAAATGATCAGCAAAAGTCCGAAATGCGCTAAAATTAAGTACATTGTTTCATATATTAACAGATGACTTTCATCTTGAAAAAAATGCCACCACCATGTCTTGAAACCTTAGTATCGCGAAACGCATGTCCTATAACAATGTATTTAAATGTCATTTAAATTTGATGTGTTAAGGTTCAGAGAAGAAAGAAGTATCTGTGCACGTTTCGTATCACAATAACGGAAGTTTAATCAGGCAATCATAATGTACTGATTGAATGTTGCATACATGCAATTTTTAAGGGGAACAAAACGACAAAGCTTCCTAATGTCCTGTCACAAGATCAAGTCAAATCCCTTTGACCCGAGGGATTGTTTGAGGAAATTGCTGCCAATCAATCTTTTACCTATATAAAATTTGCAACATTTTATAAAGTAGTTATGCCTTTATTTTGTTATGAAAAATAATTGTCCCTGCCCCTGGTCCTTCAGCAACCGGTTGAGGTCAAATTCAGATCTCGATTCCTTACCTCAGTAGCAAGCTTGAAAATGATACATGCATACATTACGTGTAGGAAATGATTGGATTATAGCTCTAAAATATAACGCCTTTATTTGTTGAGGAAGGCAACATATGTAAAAAATAGAATTAGTTTTTATTTGCCAAAATGTAAATTTAAAACATCCTTTAAAAAGTCAAAGATATATTTCAACCATTGGATCTTTGAAGCGTTATATATAAAGAATGTTTATATGTTCAATCACACAAATCTAAACACATTTAAAAATGTTTGAAAGATATATAAAGTAGTGGCATTGAAACAACAGCTATATAGGTTACTCAAAACATATAAACTATATGGACCATTTCAAATCACAATCACCAGTTGACCATCCAGAACCGACGGTTGATATTGTTATCGTGGATGGCATATGCCCAGAAAACAGCCGGTTTCGGAGGGTTAGTCGCTGGTTGTGTTTAAAGCGATTCTTTTCTCCGCTGGCATCACCAATTATACAAAAACTAACCAAAACTATTAGAACAAACATTAAAACTTAAAGAAACTAAACTTTGGTTTTTAAGTTATATGCCTGGAGCCTGCTTTTTGTTTTCACGTAACACCACCTTCAAAATTATGAAACAAACAGTGCTCGAAATAAAGAAATACATTTTAGCCTAGAATAATAACAATATCATAAATATTAACAGCAGTGGACAGAATGCTCTTGCCATACGGTTCAAAATGGTTTCCTTTGTGTGTACACTACTCCAATAAGACAAGCTGATATGAGAACTTCAAAAAGCGTGGAAGGGGTATATTAATGTTTTTTGGATTTATTTAACCCGAACTCCAAGGGATAGGGTTAATATGTTCCATCGTCTTAAAATGTCAAGGTATTTGACCATTGTAGCCAAGGATTTGTGGTGTTTTATACCTTCATTATTTGTAATGACATCATAGGGGGTCCCGTTCTAAAACGTTAGTGGGTTTGCAACAACCCCCACACCTTACAAAAAATAGCCTGGGTACAAGAGCGTTTAATCGTGGTGTGTCACCTTTATAGGAATTTGAACAGATAAATAATCATATGCAGCAGCTCTGCCATCAGGTTATTTCATCTGTGACTTTATATATAAACACATTTAACCGAGCAATTCAAAGTTTGTAAACCTACCCGGTCATTAACAATTTGTTTATTCAATTGAGTTCAACTAATGTTTCATATATGTGATGACTCACACCGAAAAGGGGGACTTTACGACAAAACACTTTTCAAGATACAGGTGAAAATAGGCAGCAAAAAATGAAGAAAATTTTAAGAATTTCTAGCAGATTTTCTGTTGTAAAATTTGATCGCATTGATCAATTTCAATAAGCAAGGTGTCATTTTAAAGCTTAGAAAATGCTGCAACAGATGAAATGAAAAAATCAAAATTGATATCATCTGCAAAGTCCCCCCTTTTGGGGTTAGCCATCACATATACATTATTAAGTGACATACTCCATTGGGGAGAACAAAGCGTTTGAACTTTTATAGGAGGGGAATATAGGACCACGCGACGCCCTCGCTGCTTGCTTTGCTCGCTGCTCGTGGTGTTTTTAAACACTAAACTGTTCTTACGAATTATTGTGACCATAGTCTAAGCTGGATCAGTATGTACAAAGTGGTGAAAAGGAAATACTAGTGCTAATTGATTTCTTTCATTTTTTTATCATGGGTAGGTGGGGTGTGCATGTTTGACATGTAGGTGTAAGTTGACATTATGTGGGTGGGCTGATGTGGATGTGGTATATAGGGTGAGGTGTGGGTGTGCGTTTGGTTTCAGACAACTGTGCAATTTTGCTTTTAATATTTATATTTGGTTATTTTATTTTGTAGTTAGTTGTAATCTTAACTTGTTTATACATGTATCTGTTTTTTACTCTGTGTAAGTAAAAAGATTTGGTCCATGGGCCACGATTTTGTATATATTTTATCAATAAACTACCATAATAGTCTCTTCATGTTTCTTCCTTCCTTACATTGTTCAAGGATCGCTTCTAAACTCAACCGGCGGTTGACCGCACGGAACCGCCGATTCTGACCGGTTGCTATTATAGTTCTTAACGATGACAACCACCCAGAACCGCCCGTTCCAGACGGTGTAGCCACCGGTTGAGTTTTGAAGCGGTCACTTAATATTTTCGTTATTTTAGATACGTGTTGTGCCATGATGCATCGCAAGCAGCTGAAGACGCGGGATTATCAAAAGATATCGTACGAGGTATGACTTTCTACGAGGTATGTTTTTTCATGCTTCTTCTTGTTGTATTAGTAAATAATTTTGTATTCGATGACGATACGATAATAATTCGGTGGAACTGATTTTCTTTTAAATATTGACCGAACGTTGCTTTAATAATTAAACGCTACTTTATCTTGTTTTCATACATTCCGCGTGTAATCTACCCAATGAGACCGCAAGAATATAACATAAGCGGAGGGGGTTGAAAATTCACAATACACTCCGCGTGTTGCGTTCCGGTTAACGTTATGGTTATTAGATTGATTTTTTCAGGTGATGATCTGTTAAATTCAGTTAAGTTTTGAATTTTGATGATAATAAAAAAGAGCTAATATTTTTGTCACAAAATATGCAACATCATAGTTCTGTTGTGTATAAATAAGGTTTAAATATATTTGCATTTTGTTTCTCTCGAAAAATGCGATGAAATCAATGCATTTGCATTTAATTTTCTTTTCAGTCGAATTTACCCATGAATGGTGCATCAAATTGACCACGTGTGCATTGATTTTGACTTATTCCAGTTGCGACATTAAAATACGCATTTCATGATTTATTAAGATGATTGGCTACCTTGAAAATGATATTTTTATATTTTACACGCCAATTTTTTCATATGGTAGTATTTTGTTACCTATGGCAATGCAAAAATATCGAAAAAAATGGGTCAAAGGTCACTTAATTTGCATAAAAATAACAGCCATCTTAGATTTTTAGGGTATTTTTTACGACATTTTTCAATACCTAAATTTATGTTTTGAATTTTTTTTTTACAAATTGGTACTCAAGGATCTATAAAAATGCGTAACAGAGCCCTTTTTGAGATTTCAGGATAAAAAGGGGTAAAATTTGGGTAAATTTGGCAAAAATCATGACTTTTTCAAAAAGATGCGACTAAATTTGATTTTTATGAAACATTTTCTCAAAAAGTAAATACAAATTCAAAAAGGTGGCTCTGTTACGCACTGTAGCACGTCAATGAGTACATTCTGTCTACATTCTGTTCATAGCATGTATCGTTTTAAAATAGGAAGCCGTAAACTGAAGAAAATCAACGCTACGGAAAAACAACGATACAATCTAAAAACACTGTTTTGATATAATTATGCAAATTAGATGCCATTTAATTATTCTAACATAGAACAGAAGAAACTACTTGAATTATCAAAGCATTTAGTGAAAAAACTACAATCAAAGGTCATTTCGGTTTCAAATTATGATTTTTTGATGCAGAAATTTTAGATAACGCTGGGTGAAAAAGCAATAACATACATAACAAATATCACCTGCTGAAAAACAAAAGAAATTATTTTTCCCGCAACAGAAAAAATCCCATAACTTTGGAATCAAAGCTACGATTTTGGTGAAACAAAGACCATTTAAAAGCTACAATTGTCCTCTGCATGATTATAAATAAAGCAAAATGGCTGAATTCAACTTATTTAAGGTAGTCCATTACCTTAACCTATAATTGCTTAATTGAAGAAACGTGGCATGGCAGTAAATCCATTCAAAGCCAAAGGCTCATATACAAGTAAATGTCACTAAGTAATTAAGATTTTCTGCTTCGATCAAAAAAAGTTCCGTTTTTAACAGGCAGATGTGTTTAAAGATACAACTCACACATGTGCATATTGTGTTGAGATATTCCAATCAATATTATCGACTAAAGACAAGACCAAAATCACATGTGGTAGATGAGAAACATGAACAAGATACCCTTAACGTTGAGGAATTGCGTGTTTAAACAATGCAGAAAAATACACTGATGACTAGACGTTTTGATATTCAAATACAGCGCCGACTCTCAGCGCCACGCCTTTCCAGTCATCGACATCATCTATGTGCAGGCAACACGCTCAATTTAATGGCTTACTTGTTGATATTTCAAAAGGCTCATTCCAGTGAAAATTAAACTTTTTTTGACTTCAAACAAAAAATCAGCTTGTTTATTCGACCACATAAGCAGGTTTTTCAGTCATATGTTTGTTACATTTTAAAAACGTGACGAGGACATCAAGTAAGGATCTACGTACACAAAAGCGAAGTCAAGTATAAAGATCTAGTTCCTTGATATTTACTTTTTGAAACAAGCAATCGAAACGCAAAGAAGACATAAAATGCCACATTGTTACGCACTTTTCTCTAACTGTACATTGATTCAAGAAAAGATTCATAAATAGATTCAAGATTGTCGATTCTCGTCAACAAAATCATCAGAAGACACCACTTAAGTTCACTTTAAATACTTAATTCACTTACATAGTTTCGATTAAGCATTAAAAGTCGATAAAAAGTAAACATTGTGATATATATCAAGAATCCACTTTAACATCTTCCCTATGACATGGTTGAAATACTGATATGTAACCTAATTATTTTCATGCTACTTGAAAGAGCATTCGGCTTTAAAGTTTTGACATCATTCTTGTTTAAATTCGTCGGGTATAGCGCCTAGGAGAAAGATGCTAAGTTAATACATGTCAGTTATGTTTGGTTCTTTTTCAGTTTTCAAGGCAAAACAAATCTCAGAATCCTCTAATTTTAAGTTGAAAGTCTGGTCAATGATAAAACATATAAAAAAGGGGGGAAAATCCCGCCACAATTTCAAAAACCCTACTCCCAATAGGAATTTTCGAACAAAATTTGCACATTGCAAGTGCAATTCTGACGTGTTACAGCAACATTTACATGTAATGTTTTTAATATAAATGGAAAGGCTGTGATCTCAGGTTTAAAATGACACCATAATCGTAAGTATAGGATGTTCCGTTCTGGCCTTTGAAAATGATTTGGATGGTAAGCCCTATTGAAAAAAAAGTTATTCTGAGAAAAAACGGGATTAAACTAAACCAATCATCAGAGGTGATTGCAGTTATCTGACGATGATGCTACCAACAAGGTGCGTTTGTTGACAGTAAATAGTGCCTTATAAGGAAAGGGCTTTGAATATTCAGCGACAAATAAGCTCATATTTGGCAAGCTAAGGTCACATCGAAAATATTGATACAAAAACGACATGAATACGTAATGATATACGATCAAATGAGCTCTGGCAAAAATAGTATAAGATAGACTTTACTCGGAAAACACAGTGGATTTACGTAAAAGATACTAGGATGCTGATGCTGGAATGAGCATATTGCAGTTATCGGCAACATTTCCTGTACAATGCACACACAACGCTCGTAATTGATTAATTGATGCATGACCCCGAGATATCTTCCCATGTTTTGGGTATAGGATGATAACTTACCAAGATCGGTGTATCAAAACTAACCAGCCGATTTTTTTCGTACATTTACCATTTTGTTCCTGATTTATTAAGCTATCATGGGATATTTTTTGTGAACACAAAAAATCAAAATGGTAAGCCTGACTAGGTACATTTTGTAACAAGACGCCGGTCAGCTCATTCGGATTTCCCACGCTATTTCAGGTGTAAATTTCCTGTGCCAAGGAGTTTCGACATACCAACTTTCATTGGCCCACCACGCTCGCATCCTTTAAGCTATCAACTTTGTACACACATGTCAATCAAGATCATAAAATTATCGTTCTCATGACACCATATTCATTAGCATACGACAATTCAAAGGACCTGATCGAGTCCATTGAAAAAACACGTAAGACACACCCCAAATGCCTTGTTAATCAGGTTATACTGGGACAGCGGCCCGTAAATAGGCGTTGATTGGTCAGAATGACCGTGGCGGGTAGATACATTTGCGTTGTTTGTCAATTAAACCTGGTTAAAGATCTCCGACTTGGTTTAGCAATGCAAAGGTCGCGGTGTAGCGTGCAGTGGGCGATAACTGCAATATGGCCTAGTCATAATAATCATCGAGATAATTTAGAATATGGTTTTGGACATGAAAATGGATATTCTTCAAATATAGATATTATGAGGGAATTGGAAAATTGACCTGGGGACCTGTTCATCACTATTTCCAAGTTCAGTGGCACGTATTTCACTATAATTACATTACTGAAATAAAATTAAGAACAAATATTCGGGTTTGATTTTATTGGCAAAAACAAAGTTGATTAGCGCCCTCGAAATGTTATGCTATTTAGCTCAAAAACGTTTACGTCGATTTGTTTTTGGCCATTGAGGGACTAGCTGCGTTAGGTTTGACAATTACAGGAAGCGGCGAAGTAATGGGGGTTTTTTTCGTTTTCGCACTAGGATCCATCTGGTCACTTAAGTGTTATATTTGTTCATCAAAACAAATAATGCCCCATATACAGGAATGAAAACATGAGAAAATTATATTCAAAAAGTGAACAACAAATACGAAATTTTAGAAGTAGTTTTTATTACATATCAGTCTAGACTTTGAAAACATATTTAATATTTCCTTGATGTATGTCAAATCGGTATATCCGATATGACCTGGTTTTGATATTGTTTCAATGTTTTTTGTCATTCAATACATTATTATCATCTTTTTATCGCTGACCAAATCCGGTCATAGGTTTCGATAAATCTCGCAGGTATATCATGTACCAAATGCGCAAGTTTTAGAATCCCTTTTTATACATACAGTGATATTCATAATATAATAAATTGCTTTTGAGATTCTGCTGCTCAATATAGTAATATGATGATGGAAGTTTATGGTAAAATAGACTTTGAAAAATCTAGTATTTTAAATAATGTTCCGTTATATTGGACAATGGATATAGATTACAGCAGCTTAAGTTAAAGCTGATTCTGCGAAAGCAAACTGTGTTTGAGACGGAATTTTTAATTTAATTTAATTTCGAAAAAAAACCCCATTAAATCAAGGTATTATTTCAATTTTACTTCAGTGCACACTCAATGGCCGGAGTTAAAACGAGTCGATTTCAATTTGGCAAGAAGCTTTTTTTTAAGATTGCGTGGTTTCTGAACTCTCTTGACTCAAGGTGCATTCGTCAATACTAACAATTACATTAAGAAATGAAGGCAATAAAGATCTCTTCATTTCTGATCACCCCGCCCTTAATTCAATGTTGGATGTAAAAATGCTCCTTGTGTTCGGATCAACATTGAGTGAGGGACGGAAAAGCTTGCGAAATCAGAGACATGCACAGATAATTGTGCCAAGACTATTTTCCTTGATTGTAAATATTAAAGCATTCCCCAAATTCAGCATATTTTGTTAATGTCAAAATGTGATGCATGGTTATAATACTTAACAAATAGTGTTTAAAAGAGTAAATCTTGCTAAAGTGCATATTTTATTTGCACAGACACTATCCAATATTTTTAATCAACCATTCAATAAACAATACTATTATTATAAATGGACGTCATTTCCTAACATATGAGTGTTAAGTGTGTCCAAAAAGAATAGTATAAAAGAGGTCAATGGTACAAATATTAAAAGAGCTTGGTCCGATTTTTTGAAATTTAGTTTTCAATGTCATGTGAAAGATGACCACTAGAGAGGTGTAAGTTTCAAATTTCAGGTGATCGGTCAAACCGTTTTGATTTCAGTGGTAATTTTGTATTTCAGAGCCGCCTATACGTTAATGTATAAATTGATTATGGTTACCATAATTAGACATATTTTAATACATATCTCCAAAACGGTACATAGTGAGCTGTGAAATGGGTTATGAGAAAAATATTACCAATATTTTGTTACCAAAATCTCAACAAGTTTGAAAAAAAGTTGAAGCAATCGGACAAACCTCCTATAAGATCAAAAGTTCATAAGGTCAAATTTGCATTAAAATCTGACTAAACTAGGTAAAAAATGATTGGTCTACCTTTTCTAGAGGGCAGTCATAAGATTTTCAACTGAAGTTTACTTTGTAAAGCCAAATATTATCAACATATTAGAACTATATGAATATCATTATGCATGTTAAATATTAAGTTTTGTTTTGTCTAAAATGGCACCATAAGCTTTTAATCGTGACGATGATGGAACAACCATCTCTTCATATTTTCAGTACCGCATACTTGGTTTCAATTAGACCGTTATTAAACGAGGCATTCTTTAGTGTACTCACTGAGTAAATATATTGCTGCGGCAACGATGTAAATGATCGTTATCATTTAACTATCTCGAATGATTTAAACGTAGTACAATTATTTTTATTATTATTAGACATATCTTATTTTGAATAATATGCTTCTTATCATTCCCTATAATTCAAATGAAGACGGGTGGTTTGTGTATATTTTGATGCGGATGCTTTGATAATAACAAACGTCTAGATTTTTATCTATATTACGGTATTTTCACAGATGCAGGGACTTACTTGGGCATTATACAGCATTAGTATAGCAAGCGTATATGCAAAGTCTTGTCATTTTCATTTTGTAAGCATTTGTAAAGACCATGTATTACGGATTAAATTGAGACCTTATTGAATCAACTATATATAGTGGAATGTTTGAGTTAGTTATACGTGTTTCTTTGAACTGCTTTTTTATTATTTCCCAAAGGTAATAAGAAAAAGAAAACACGACATGTTATGTAATGAACTCAAAATTTATCTTGTATGAGCAATATTCTTAGATATCTAGCATCGGGTTTTCTTGAAGAAAATCACACCTGATAATAAAACTTCAGTGTTGTTAACCCATGAAACAAGTCTCCTCCAGAGAATATTGTGTTACTTTTATTGACAAACATATGCCTATGCCCCTGAGCATTTCTTAAAACATTATCCTTCTTAAATGCAAACACAGCTAGTAGGTATCCTTCCGGCAAAATGCAAATTATCGAATATAACGGTACATTCCAGCGTAAGTTATTCCTATCTGTATACCAGGGAATTAAAGGAAATTTGTTGCTTTTTTTCTAGACTACATGCCGTGATTTAATGGTTTTCATTGAATAATCCAAACAGAACGACAATTTGCAGCACCATTATACAATTAGTTGACGCTCAATATTTGACCGTCCAGCTCACACTACAATCATGGAAATCTGTGTTTGGACACTTAGTTGGTCAAGTTTAAATTTGCTCCACTCTCCCCCTAGTACGATGTTGGTAGATACCGTATTAATAAATTCTTTTGTTAAACCTTTCAATATAGTTTGATGGGGAGTGGAGAAGGATATGATTTTGCTAAGGGTTAATACCTGAACATTAAACTTTCTTAGAAAATTATCGTCCGAATTCAGGTAGGAAGAAAATGAGCCTCATATATACACAGGTGTACCAATACAAATTTTCCATGATTGTAGCCGTAAGGCGATCTTTGGTCGTTTTCACTTATTGTTCATATTTGCTAAGACCAGGTTGTAAGAATTAAAATGACACCTCGATGAACTTTATCGAACATCCCCAGGTCAACTTATAGTCCTTATATTGTTAGTTCTTCTAAGATGTGGTGTTTTCTACTTCAGTAGAGTTTTTAGTAAGACTTTGCAGGTGTTTTGAAAAATGCATGAATAATATGAATCTTTTCAAAACCGATTTGATCAAACTAAAATTTGTGTTCAGTATTTTCAACGGTAGCGCAAATTTTACGATTGTACCGCTGTTTTAAGTTAGGATGCTTAAACGAATGCGGTATTGTTTCTTTTCTTTCAATACGAAACAAGCATATTCTTATAATATCGGCATAAAAGCAAGTGAAGTCATACTGTAAATATATGTACCAACTCGTCATGTGAGTGCAAGAAAGTAGTATCTGCAATGGCTGTCGTATATTATATTTATTTAACACCTAGTTAGTAGAATGTGAAAAATATTTTTTTCCCTGTCATATATCAGTGGATCTTGAAGTGGTTCTTCAGGTGAAACCGTCACCTGAAGAACCATTTCAAGAGCCATTGACACAAGACCGGAGATTATATGGTGTGTAATCCAAATTACTGACAAATGGCATCTTTTTCAGATACGACTTTCTTGCACTTACATGATGAACTGTCTCTCGTATTATATTTTCTTTGAAATAATCTAGTTTAGTTTTAAGAAGTGGCAAATGGAAACCAGGGTAAAAGTTATCTATCTTGCTTGTTCGTGTGGATCGTTCATTTAAGATTTGACTTAAAAACCTACCTCTTAATAGAGTAATCCTTTGCACAGAATGATGTCTCACAATTATTGTAACTCCAAAAGTTATCCTAGGTTTCAAGCTGGAAGAAAGAAAGAAAGAAAATCATTATTTGCATATTTAAAACTTATTATCTTGAAATAAACTGCAAAAGTTATTAAAATGTCATTAAAACAAATGAACTTGTTGATTGAAATTTAAAAGGGTTTGATTAAAGTCCAGTCCATGAAATGAAATCTATTCCATCCTACATCCTTTTAATCTCAACATAGTCAAAATAGGTGATATGCTTATATCCATATCATAGAGTTTATTCTAGGAACTTGGATTCTAGACTTTCCAAGGTACGATGCAATGATTTTAGTATTATATCATCACAAAGCAACAAACAATAACCTAATATACAAAAATTCATCATGATATAGATGATTTTTATGTATTTCCTTTACAAGTCTTAACCATTTCCATTTCTCTTGAAAAGTTAAGTAGGTGTTTGATAACATGAAGTGCGCTGATTATTTCAGTATTAGCTGCATTTGCATTTTGAAAAACAATAAATGAATATGAAAAAACACATAAGGTGGCATTTCATTAGGTGGGTATGCTAAAAAGGTGGTGTTGTTACATTTTTTCGTGGGTTCTCGAACTTAATTTGATGTAAATTCACTATTCCTAAGCCTATTGACTTGTTTTACATTTCATTTGAAAGCTTACACTTTCTGCTATTTGTGGCAGTAATTTGGCCTTCATGGGTTACATAATTTAGGAGAGACAATGGTTTGAACTTGGCAGTACAAGGGTGGTGGTGCCTAAGGATGCGGTGCCTAAGGATGCGGTAGATACCAAAATTGAGACAATATCGCCATTTTGAAAGGTCTGACACTGCTGGAACATTCACAAATGGATTCTGTGACCTCAAATACATACAGATAGTCACCAACATGGCTAAAATTGGGTATATAATTACAGTAATTGGCAAATTTATCATTTTTAGACCTTCCTCAGACTCCCTCCCCCCTCGATCATTTTTTTGGGCAGCACCTTCTCATTTTTTGTCCGATTTTGACAAATTTGGTGTCAAAATGTTCAGGGGATCAAGCTGCATTAAATAAGAATTAGGACAGAATGATTTGAAACATCACCATTTGCTCCCCTTGTATAGCCTGCCTCTAATTAATTGAAGGTCATCAACACCAAGACCCTAAGGTGTCTGTTTCAAGTTTAATGCATCAAAGTAACTATTAAAGTGTTTAGAACATATCCTGTAAAAATGAACTGTTTACCATTAATCATTCCAATTTATGACTTGATTTAGTGAAAACAGGCAATTTTGAGAAAAACGCGTTTGAAAATTACATTTTGCATTGCCGTCTATGGAGTAATTAACTATTAATTAGCTCATTATGCCAAAACAAAAGTGATATTTGGCTTAAGAGTTACTTGAATTGAAAGAGATCAATAATATTAACATCATATCAAACAATTGTTTTTTTGACCATTTTTACTATGTAACACATTTTTGACCCACCTTATGAAATGCCACCATAAATATCAAACTCAGCTAAGAACAAGAGTGCATACAGAATTTAACATTTAGACAAATATGACCAGTAAAATTCCGAAATGCGCTATAAAAGTGCAAATTTATTTTTTCATATATTACAGATAACTCTCATCTTGAAAAGCACCATCATGTATTGAAACATTAGTATCTCAAAACGCATGTCTTATAACGATATTTAGAATCTCATTTACTTTGATATGTTAATCACACTGTGACGTAAGGTAACGATGAAGAATAACGAACTTGCCACCAAAAACTTTCAACTGAAAACGACTGATAGTAACGACACGGTCTACGTTGCTTGTCGGTACCCCTAAGTCGTCACTGTGTAAACGTACCTTTAAGGTTCAAAGAAGGAAGAAGTTAATATGCCAGACATAAGAATCTGTGCATGTTTCGCATCATAATCACGGACGTTTAATCAAGCAATCATAATGTACTGATTAAATGTTGCATACATGCAATTTTTAAAGGGAACAAAACGGCAAAGCTTCCTTATGTTCTTCAACAATTGTCACAAGATCAAGTCATATCTCTTCGACCCGTGACATTTTTGGAGGAAATTGCTCTAAATCAATCTTATGCCTTTATAAAATTGGAAAGTAGTAGTTGCAATCTACATTAATGTCTTTATTTTATTTTGTTTCTGCCCCTGGTCCTTCAGCAACCAGTTCAGGTCAAATCAGGATCTCGTTTCCTGAAATGATACATGCACACATTATGTGTAGGTAATGCTTGGATTATAGCTCCAAAAAACATTTATTCGTTGAGGTTGGCAAGTTAGGCACACATGTAAATATCAAAAAAAAAGGGGGGGTTATTTGCCAAGTAAATAGTACAAGATATAGTTCAACCATTGGATTCCCCCTACGGTTTTGAAGTGTTATATCGTCGGTCGCATCACATACTGTTCTATATATGACAATTTTTTCCCTTCATATCTACCAAGTTAATACAGGCCTCAATTTACCTAATTAACAAGAAATAATTAATTAATTTTGATCTATATATATCCGTTCTATTTCAATTTAGTGTTTCACAAACTGCACTTTATGCAAAAATCACGTACTTAAGTATAGCGTAAACAACGCATCACATACATATCTATATGGTGTGCTATATGAACTTTGCGATGACAAACATTTACACATACAGATCTGTATCATATAGCGCAGTTTGACGTATTCAATTACTGTACTAAGAGATCGCTAAATGAAAAGAAAACGTTTTCACATAGAAAAGTTCACAACTATATTAAAAAGGGTTACAGGAAGTAATATTAGTTGAAATTAAACATAATAGCAAGTTTAAAATCATTTTTTATAAAAATATTTAGTATCAGAAGAAAACTAAAGTGCAAAGTCTATTTTTTATGACACAAAGTCTACGTAAGAATTCTAAATGCGATTTTCTCGAAATGGGTCTTTCGTCATATAGAACAGTATGTAATTTGACCGACAATATATAAAGAATGTTCATGTGTTCCATCGAACAAATAAACAACATATATATTTGAAAGATATATAAAGTAGTGGCACTGAAGCAACAGCTATATATAGGTTGCTAGAAAAACCTATCAGACTATATACTAGTAATAGGGACCATTTCAAACTTGACTCAATCGCCGGCTGATACTGTTCTGAACGATTGCACGTGCCCAGAACAGCCGGTTTCGGACGGTAAGTCGCCGGATGAGTTTTAAGTCGATTCTTTACTCTGCTGGCATTATCAATAATACAAAAAATAACCAGAACTATTAAAATTAAAACTTAGCGTAACCAAACTTTGGTGTATACAAAGTTATATATGCATATGCCTGGAGACTGCGTTTTGTATTCACCTAACATCACCTTCAAAATTATGAAACAAACAGTGTTCAAAATCAAGAAATGCATTTTAGCCTACAACATCATAAATACTAAGAGTAGCGGACAGAATGTATCAAATATGATAGCGTTTTATAAGTGTTTCCTTTGCTTGTACGCTACTCTAAAATAAGTTAAACGACTAGCTGAAATGAGGAATTCAAAAAGCATGGAAGGGGTATATGTCTTTTTTTT
>JXSR01S025232.1:7392-23118 GCA_000969725.1 Ophiothrix spiculata
CAGGGACGATGTTCAGTTACGATTGCAGTGATCAATCAAAGCGTCTGCCTTTTCCATCTCGAATTTCAAATAGTGCAATTACTCTACCTATTTTTTGAGGTTTTTGAAATTCGAGGAAAACAACAAACTCACTGACAATCTCTTTCGCACCTAATATATTGCCCATGCATTTTGTGTTGTATCTAATTCCGAGTTGACCGATTTCTATTTTTCAATTCTTGTGTTTCACAACATTGTTACCGGGTTTGGATACTTGAAAAAGCATTTCTTGTCAGTGTTTCATAAAAAATTTGCTTGGAACGAAAGGGTTTATCAATTAAAGAGTCAGTGAAGGATCGTTTGTTGTTGTTGTTTTTTCTCTTTGTTTGTTTGTTTATTTGCCAAAATTGTTACATTCATTGGCAATGACACTATCCGAGAAAAGAGAAGGTCAAAGGAAAAGGATACCTGCTACAGGAAACAGACTTGTTTCTTTTTTTTTTTTTTTTTTGAGGCATAAAGAGAAGGAAGAAGAACAGAATACTTCAAAAAAGTAAGAAGAGCAGAATAACTAAAAGATGGAATCGAACGCAGTCATTCTATACATTGTTATCCCAGAACCATGTTTTCCGGTCAATTAAAATATAAAATTATTTGAAATGTGTTTTGAGTCTACATGAAAGGAAAATTCTAGCCGAAATAAGGAGCAGGAAAAATTTAAAAGAAACAACTTGCTCCATCATAAAGACTTTCCTCTTCCCTCATTCTGCCCCACAAAGTAAGAACGCAGTACATGCATTCATAAAGTATAGCAGATACTTCCAATAGATGTGCAATTTCACTTCAATCCACTCCCATGCTAAAAAGTTGTATTTATGCATGTTTCATAAAGTAGATACTGCCTTAAGTTGAAATGCATGTGTCTCAATAACAAGCACAGTAACTTATTGTTTTTATTTTATATTCGTTATCATCACAAATAAATCTAGGTAATACTAGATTTTAATGAAATTCAATGGAAAATTTGCTTCTCGGAGGAAAACCATTAAACGCATTTTTATTGGATATTGTATTTTTCAGATCCCTATGTTAAAGTATCCCTGGTCCATCAAGGAAAGAGGTTAAAGAAAAAGAAGACGACTGTTAAGAAGAATACGCTGAATCCAGTCTATAACGAGGCTATGGTATTTGATGTCGTCCCTGAAAGCATGAATGAAATCTCACTCGTCATTGCAGTTGTGGATTACGATTGGTAAGTGATGCTACCCACAAAACCCCTATACTGTATAAATCTTGAAGTATGCAACAAGTAGCCGATTCACGCACAAAAACCAATATAACCATACAAGGAAATAAATTATCCGATTCAAAACGACGTACTCAATCTTTTTGAATATTCAAATAAACTAATATCAAGGTTTGTCCATGTGGTAGCAACAAATTTAGCTAAAAATAATACCAAAATCATGAAAGATTCATGTGCAAAAATATTAATACGCAGTGATTTGGTCTTAATTAATCCTAATCAATCATTGCTACACTCTTAGAAACGAAGGATCAAATATGAGACAAAAAGGATCAATTTTGATCCTTTTTAGGTATCAAATATGAGCTTACCCTTTAAGGATCAAAGTGATCCAAAAATAAGGATCACAATTCTTGATCCGAAAAAAGGATCAAATATTTCTTATAAAAAAGATCTGCCTAAAAACAACTCACTGAAGTGACCCTAGCAGGGTTTGAACTCACGCCGCACGCACACCATGTTATTACGAGACCAACGCTCTAACCACTCGGCCACGCCGGACAGGCAGTTGTCAAGTGTGGTGCAATCATCGTATTTATACCATTGTTTACATTCCCGGGTATGTAGTGGATATGGGTAGTACTCAAATATGAAACAAAAGATCACGTTAGATCCAAACGCGGTATCAAATATATCAAAATATATCCTTTCCGTATCAAAGTAATCCAGAAATACGGATCAAAACTTTGATATTGTAATCAAAAAGGATCAAAATAAAATGATCCTAAAACCGGATCAAAAATGATCCTGGTGAATTTGATCCATTTGTATATATTGATCCGAAAAAGGATCAAAACGATCCTCGTTGGATCAAAAGTGATCCTTAAAGGATCAAAATAAAATGATCCGGAAAACTACTCGTATATTTGATCCCGGCCTTCTAAGAGTGTAGTCTCTTACATAATACAAAACCGCCAGTTCACAATGTTAAAGAATATAAGGGATATGCTATGGATCTTGTAACAGAGTCTGATTTCTTGTTGCATACTTCAAGGTTGATAGAGTATATATTGTATATCTCTCACACAAATTGGAAAATTAACCCTCGTCTAATCAAGGGGTGTGTAGTTGCAACCCCCTGAGGTTTTTTCCCCGCAGCGTAAAAACGCAAAAGCAACCGACCCCAGATATTTCATTTGTGTAATCTTTTTTACATCCTTTGTGGTCATTTTGATGAAAAATGTAGGGGTACCACCTATGGTGGGGTTAGGGTAGGCCGTCAATGTTGTGTTGTAGGGGGGGGGGGTAAAGCACCAGAGAATTTTAAGTCGCCATTTTGGAAAATATATGCATGTTAAAGTTGCAAGGTATGTTAAAATTATCATTTCCCTTCTTTATTTGCAAAAAACGATGATTTTCCGTTATTTAGAACTAAATAGCAAAATTTTGGTCTAAGTTGAGAGATCTTTTCTGGATCCTGATGCACCTCATGTGAACCAATGCGTGAATTGGGGTCCTTGTTAATAATCTTAGTGCCCTCTTAGCGGTAATTGGGTGTTCTGACCGGGTAACCAACTGAGTTACCAATAAAGGTAATACCTGGACCGGTCTCGAGATTTGCAATATAGGGTATCAAAATCGACCTGGTACATCTGCAAGTCTCACATAGGGTATCAATTTGGCTTTTAAGGGTTTCAAACAAAGAAAGATTGGTGCCTTAAATTGCCTATAAAAGAACTTCAAATACCTAGAAACATTTCTTAAAAGTGTTCAATGGTGCACAGTTACATTTTACCTATGATTTCTTGTCAAAATTATTTCGTCACATTTGCATACGGTCTCAGATAGGGTATTCATTTGAACAGGTTTAGTCCAGGAGAGGGTATCTATTTGGACAGATATGGTTGATTTATATATGTGATGACTCACCCCGAAAGGGGGGACTTTGCAGATGATATCAATTTTGATTTTATCATCTCATCTGTTACAGCTTTTTCTAAGCATTAAAATGACACCTTGTTAAAATTTATCAAGGCGAACAAATTTTACAACAGAAACTGTGCTATAAATTCTTATTATTTTATTTATTTATTGCTGCCTATTTTCATCATTTTCTCGAAAAGATTTTTGTCGCAAAGTCCCCCCTTTCGGTTTGAGTCATCACATATATATAGGATAACATTTCATCCAGTAGTGCCAATTTTGGTCTTACATAGGGTCACCTTCTGAATCTGCGGAACTCGGGTTTATTATGTTACTCACAAGGCTTTAACAAAAACAAACATGGAAAAAAATGAAGACGAAGGAGTTTAAGAACTCAAGTAAGTTAGTGATTTATCTGGCCCGTCAAGGAGACGCAACAGGTTGACTCAACTAGATGCAACAACCTGCTTAATATCAGCAGATCATCATTATATTGAGTCCTTATGTCATGAAATGGGTTCAAAGGATGCTTCTCCTAATCATTTGATGTTTTTAGCAATTTTCATTCAACGAGTGCTCCATTACGTCACCAGATGTGGATTTTTACAGATTAAGAAATCAGACCATCAAGATTTTTCGTGTCTTTACAAAATGTGCAAAAACGTTTGATTCAGAGATCAAAATTAAACAAAAAAATCCGTAAAAGCCAATGGTCTACTCTATAATATCATTATAACGTTTCTAACAATAACGTGCTTTGTTCTCTCAAAAGAAAAGTTCAAAGTTCATTGCGTTTTTATTGGGACACCCTGTAAAAAGGTGAAAATATAATTATGTACTTAAATTCTATCGTGTGTTTTTTTTCTTTCTTTAAGGGTTGGACACAGTGAAATGATTGGTGTATGTGAGGTGGGTCCTGATGTAGACGGCCAAGGAAAAGAGCATTGGGTGGAAATGATGAGCTCCCCCCGGAAACAGATCGCACATTGGTACATACTCCAAGAATCAACACCAACTCTTCAGCTAGCATCTATGTCGTCCATGAAAGGTTGCATGACACCTAGTCACCATTCGGGAGATTGAGGCAGAGACGGCGTAATGAGGATGATTTTAATCACGTGATAATTACATGTACGTTTGTAAATGGTTTTGTTACGATTTCCAACGAATGACGAAGAAAAACCCCACATTGGCCGTTAGATGGCGCTATTTACTACAACGTAAGAGAAGTCCATCAATATATAACTACGAAAGTGCATAGAACATTTCTGACCCTTAGAAAATAAAACTCATCGACTACACGGATGTATAAAGTGATACTCATCAGCATATGATATCACTCTTTTGGTTACTTTTGTACAGCTTGGAATAAACACATTATCAAGATTATGTTTCATATAGTTCTATTTTGTACTGCTATCACATTTTCCAGTCACTTAATATTATTTTTGGACTGGTCTTTGAGACTAAATATGCGACAGCGCAATCGCATTTTGTGTTTGCAGCCCAAGATCAGAACTGGGCTTTAATTTCAGTTTTGAACGAAAACAATGTTTTGTAATGTAATCATTCCTATATATTTTAAGACTTTATCAAATACTTTATTTTCATACACCTCAAGCGATTGGTTAATTAGGCAAGACGTACAGCCTTTTCTTACACATCGCATAATTTGTAATTAGGCTAATGCCTTTTTTTACAACTCACACAATATTTGTTGATTAGGCTAGGTGTGCTACTTTTTACAACTAATGCGATTGGTTGATAAGACTAGATGTCCAGCCTTTTCTTAAAACTAGCGTGATTGGTTGGTTAGGGTAGACGTTCGAATCTGTCTTTTTACACCTCATGCGATTGGTTGATTAGACAAGACGTACTGTTATTTCTTACAACTAGCGCGATTGGTTAATTAGGCTAGATGTTCTACCTTTTTATATCTCTCATCATGCGATTGGTTGATTAGGCAAGATGCATTGCTTTTTTACACCTCACGCGATTGGTTGATTAGGTAAGACGTACTGCCTTTTTACACCTCATGCGATTGGTTGATTAGACAAGACGTACTGTCATTTCTTACAACTAGCGCGATTGGTTAATTAGGCAAGACATTCTGCCTTTTTTGTATCTCTCATGCGATTGGTTGATTAGGCAAGATGCATTGCTTTTTTACACCTCACGCGATTGAAAGTTTAGGTAAGACGTACTGCCTTTTTACACCTCATGCGATTGGTTGATTGGGCAATACGTGCTGCCTTTTGTTTTTCACTTCCTGTAAAGCCACAATTTGTAATAATGTGAAAACAAATATTTAGTTTTGTATATTTTTTATCAACGAAATATAATTGAAGAAATTCTATCGTGTAAATTAATGATAAAATTGTGAGATATATATTAAAAATAATGTTTATAGTAACTTCGTATTGAAAACTGTTATGTATAAAAGTGACAATGTGATCATTCATAACTAGGATTGCTAAAAGAGAAAAAGCTTTTGAGCCTTGACATAGACAAGTTTGCTTCACTATACTCTGTAAATCTAGAAGTATGCAACAAGTACCCAATTAACGCACATTTTAACCAATATGATCATTCAGGGAGACAAATTAGTCCGTATTTCTTGAATCTTAATAATATACTAAATCATGCTGAAAATTTAGATGAGCTTATGATCAATGTTTGTCCATTTGTAAGCAACCAAATTGTCCAAAAATAATACCAAAATCGTGAAGAATTCATGAAAGAAAATATACGTACGCAGTGATTTGGTCTTAATCAATCCTTATCAATCATTAACGAGTCTCTTACACAATACAAACCACCAATTCACAGTGTTTTAGAATACAGGGGATACGCTATGGATCTCGTAACAGAGTCTGATTGCTTGTTGCATACTTCAGTATTAGGAGAGTATTATTGTTTTAGAATAATATAGACTTGAGCAGTTTATAGGGGCCTACTAAACGACATTCAAAAGATCATAGAACAGTAGAGATTTGGCATTTGTGTTAATTCAACCTTTTTCCAGTATCTTCCAATTGAGAAGAATATATGATATATATTTCTACGTTTATGATGAAATTCTAAAACTTTACGTTTATTAACGATAGAAGGCCTCATAATGTAAAAAATTAAGATTATAGCTTTCAGCTAGCTACAAATCAAAAAGATGAACACAAAGACAAATATCCTTTCCAGATCTCGTAATTTACCTCGATCAGATGTTGTCACAAGAAAATATTTGAATAAGCTGCTCGTTGTACACCAATAGGTTCGAAGTGCCGAACAATGGCACATTGGATATTTTTCCTCTATCAATGCCTCTCGAAGTGGTAGCAAATCTGAGCAAGAGAGATACATGTTTGCTACAAATATTATGATTGACATTTTGATTGACATCATTTGCTCATGAATATTTAACGGGTATCAAAATTACAACGGAAATATTATCTGGTTGTAGGAGGAGATCAGTACCGGGTATTAATAGCAGTAGGAGAGCAAATTGTTGAATTAGTATGCCCATTGTGTTCAAAATGAAACTTTTACGCAGGTTATGAATAGTGTTACGTTTCCTAAGGAAACAAGTAGAAGCACCTCCGTCGCCAAAAGGTCTTGAACAGAGGACCTTTGTAATATCCATTCTGCTATAGCTATTCGGCCACGCTCCCGAAACCAGATGTTTGAAGTTGTAGTGTAAAATGGACAATGGGGCTCTCCACACGGACAAATCAATTTGTACTTCGCACATTTAGATGCATGTATATTAAACTGTGCAAACGATCGCACGAGCGTGAGTGAATTTTACAAACGATCGCACGAGCGTGAGTGAATGCGCGTGTACATACGCGTAGTTGCGCTATTTCTACGCACACGCACACCAAAACGTGTCAATACGCGCAGCTGGAGTAAAGTCAGATTGACGCGTGACTGTGTGAACACAAACTGCACTTCGGAAATCTACATTCATCTAGATGCATTTGACGCTTCCGTGTGGAGAGCCGCATTATTAAGCGACAAACTGTACTGTTGTTGTAAATCTTTGTGATATTATATAAGATCGTGGTCAGAGATTTGTACCGAGATTAATTCTTTATAATCAAATATATCAAATGAAGATTTGTATACTATCTTTTATAATGATACGTTGATCTCTCATTGGTCCAACTGGTTTTATACCAGTTATTAAACAAATCATCGTATTAAACCATAAAGCCGAATTCATACTCGACACAAACACACATATATGTGCACTTTCGATGTTTTGAACCTGCCGATATATCAATATCAAACTCAACACCGCTTGCGTCAACGCAAACTGAATGGAGAAACTCTTGAGTTCGTATTTGCGTGTGATGGTCATTTTGGGTTCAATTATTGAAAGCAGTATGGATTCAGCGTACTGGAAAATAATAAAAAGTTGATGATCAAATTATCATAGGCCATACTGGCTTGCTCAAAATCATATTTATTTTAACTTTCCTAAAACTCGTCGCTTTGTAGTTTAATCGTTACATTAGGTCCTTTTTGTATCGTGTTGTATATAAGATTAAAGCGACGAAGCGACAAAACTACAAAGCGACATGGAGTATAAAACCAGCATTCAATAACAATGACGCACATAGTACAACCGATGTATGTGAAATTGCAAATCATATGTTTGTCTACACTCTAATTTGCTATGGAAGTGATAATGTAATGGTATGGGTTTATATTGCAACCGGTCCACACTATACGTCCAGCTAACGGCGATTTCATAAGACGTCTTTGGGGTTTTACTGCTTTTTGGGTGATGGATTTAAGCTGATACCTGAAGCACATGAATAGCGTGAACAGGTCGCCGGGGAAATTAATCTGGTTATGATTTTCACAGGTTTTTCCAAAACTTGATTCTAAGAGTGAATGAATTCCTTTATGGCAAATATACCGTGATTAAATTCATACACCGTAAAGGAATTAAGACCATTCCCGAACAGATATTGGTCGCTGAAAGCATACAAAAGGCCAGACAGGGTTTGCAGAACAGCAGAGAAACTCTCTCATCCATATTATTACCATGTAATATATCATGGACAGAGGTTATAAATGACATTTTGTGTGTTGTCTTGATTTTAAAAATATTGTTTTTCACAGAACATGTCACAATTTCTTATTGCATTACACATGTACAGGGCCAATACTGTTCTTAAACAGAGGGTCGTAATTATTGTACCAAAGTACGTTATCGAAGCAGCTAATAAGATTTTATAACTAGTGCATCTTTGTACTTTTGTTAACTTTGTGTAAATTCTTGTACATGATGTATACCTTGGTATTTTTGTACATTGGTGCTCCACATGTGCATACAGAGCACATTAACTGTGTATATATCTCCTCTGCCATGCCTTAATTTTGTAATTGATAACTGCCCAACAAAGTAAAAACACAGTATGTGCATTGCAGATATATTGCAAGTTACTTCTTTTTCCCATAGAGAACTCCTTCAGAAATAGCAGACAACCGATGCTCTTTCATAACTTAAAGCAGTATCTACTATATCAAACATATGTACATACAACCTTCTAGCACGGGATTGGATTAAAGTCAAATTGCATGTTAATATGATGTATCTGCTGTGCTTTTTTTAATGCACATACTGTGTTTTTACTTTGTGGAGCAGATATGACGCGCATACAAAGTTTAGTTTAGAAGCTTTAGGTGAACGTAAATGCTGATACACTATTAAAAGTAGTTACTGTATATTGGAACAAACAGGCAATGGCACTGTAAAAACATTAACATTGGGCTCGGATTTGAGTAAAATTTAACATAATCAGTGCAATATTAGTCTGTCTGTTCTTACAATTTAGCAAAATGTGGTTAAAATGTGGCAAAATAGTATTGAACAATTGTCATCAAAGCGACACTTATGTAAGGTAATATATTGAGCACAGTGATATTTTACGATGCGTTGGGCTTGACGCCCAAAGACATTCGCTCATCCGAGAGACATTCGCTCGCGATGTTCGTTACGATTTATTCGGTCAAATTGAGAGGTAATGACACTTAAAATGCTTGAACATTGGATAAATTGATGTTACCATCGATTTAAATAATGCTAAAATCGATTTAACCAACATTCAAACATTGTAAGCAATGTTTTACCTCTATTTTAAAGAATATTTCAGAGCGAAAATCGTAAGCGAATGTCTCTCTTGTAAGCGAATGTCTTTGAACACTAAGCCTTAAAATTGTTGAAGATTCAGCTGTTGCATTGAAGAATATAAATTTATAAATAAAAGAATGCCTGAATTAAGTCGTATAATAAGCCGAATTCATTAAGATTAATCAACATACAAGGGCGATGGACCTCAATTTGTAAATAAAACAATATCTGAACTAAGAGGTATAATAAGCCGAACTCATTAAAGTGGTAATTGCTGGTAAGAAAAAGACATTCAGAAAAAGCAATAGCTAGACTAGAAAAAGATTTGTCATAATAGCAAAAACGTATTCCCGACCTTTAGCTTAGATTAATACCTTTTCCTTGTCTAGAATCAACCCAGAAAAGCAAAAGCTACCATACCAAACATAGCCAGAGTAGCCTTTGCTTACATGAAGTTAGAAACAATTTTTTTCTACCGCGTGATAGTTTTCAGACACAAATGTTACAGCAAGTCACTATACATTTTCAGTATCAATTTATCAATTTCTTGCCCTTTTCGACAAATAGCATGATTTATATCATCTATATATAGCATTACTATAGATGATATAAATCATGCTATTGGTAACGCAGCTCTAGTATACTTCAATGTGTTTTCTTACGAAGCAAAAAAATAGTAGAAAATTGAATTATAGCAGTGATAATCTACTCATATAGGATCTTACTAAAATGTAAGTACTTGCTACGTACAAGTAAAAGGTCCCCTTTTTAAATGCAAATATCAGCAATTACTAACCAGAACAGAAATTGCTTGAATGGGATTGGAAATAGATTTTGCGGCCTTGGGAGAGCTTTTTCTTGCAAGTCAATGCCAGCTTTTAAGAATAGAAATGCTATAGAAATAGCAATTGCTACCTTTATGAATTTGGCCTAATAGATTCATCAAGATACGAGAGTTATTAAATAAGTTCGTGGCTTGGGATATAAAGAATTATATGCATAATGCTGTTTTGATTAATATGTTATGTAGTTTAACTTAATTGATGAATACGTGGAAGGTTTCAAGTAAATATCAGCTTTCGTTTTTATTTTGCTTACTTACTTAGGCTACTTATTGCGTGTGGTCTACTCGAACATAAATTGCATTCAAAGATTTTCTGTTTTCCATTTTACAGAAACTTAAAACTAGAGGTTTCTGATAATTGGATCTTAAAAACTGCAGAAACAATACAACTTAAACTGACATGCAATGACCTTAACGTCTCTCTCGCTCCCATGTGCTACACATAACAGAAGGGATCGCTTCAAATCTCAACCGGTGATTGATTGCCTGCCGGTTTTGGGCGGTTCAACCGGAGTAAACAAAAGCCAACCGCCGTATGAGTTTTGAAGTGACCCCCAAACAAGGTGTCAAAACGTGACAATTATTCATCCTTTAGATGATATATAAAGGGCTGCAGATTTTAAATCGTCAGGAAGGAGATGGTTGGTTATTTTTCAATTATTCTTAATGCTTCATTCTAACATTAGAACCTCTAAATGACAGGTTTCTCGTTTCTGTATAAAATAATAATGAAAGCAGATATTTAATTGAAACTTACAAAGTATTTGCTGATTAAGTCGTGCTTCTTGTCACATTAATAATATGAAAACCACATACCTATGTACCTTAGGCCACGAACCTATTGAAGAGCCCTCGTATATAATACAATGGTTTGAAAACAATGGGCTCATTTGACTTACCGTATATGAATCGTAAGTGTAGTCACAAAGATGACACTGAGTTCAAAAAACATGGCCCTAATTAACCGACGTCCAACTTTGATGAGGACAAAAACGAAGACACACGATAAATAATGATACACACGTTGTACCCGATTAAGCGTAACACACATCTAGGACGATTTCTTTTGGTATGTTAGGATTTATCGATATTTCAGCAGGATTATTCTTTTGTGTGGGCCACTGATTACGTGATCAGAATAGAAACGTTAACCAGCGACTATTTAAAAATAGTGATCAAATGAGCTATATATGTGGATAAAGTGTCAGGGCCTGGTGTAGTATGCTTGGTGCATAACTTGAAAGGAACGACATGAATGCACAGACTAGAATGGGCCATCTCTCTGTTGAAGCGACTGGTCAAGACTTCATTGTCATACTGCTGTGAGATCAAAACGACTTATAAATAGGGTCTTGCTCAAGGACATTCGCCAGTCAACAGATTTGTTATCATTTCTTTTTACCTAATTATGCTTTACAAACGGATGTTATTTCACTGGATCATGTTTGGCATCAACAATTGGTTAAATTTTCATGACAAACCATAATGCAAGTAGTAAAGCGTTAGATACACTTTGCCATTTTTATAGTTGTAGACATTTTTATTCAGATTTTTCTCGTGGTGTCTGATTTTTACATTGGGCTGAATTGTCATTCTAAATGAACATTTTTATTGTTATATTGTTCATATAACAATTGTTTACTTTTGTGTTAAACGTTACTATCATCTCAGGGTCATTTTGGCTTACCATGCAAATATCTAATAAGTAGGTATTGAATAAAGTACTATTACGGACAATACTTTTATGGATATATCGTTTGGGTAGACACTTAAATGTAAAGTGGAGTGAAAAAAAATCTTCATTTCATAAATTTGCGCGATATGGAAAAATAAATGGAAATGCTCATTGAACTTTTTAAACCATGAGAAAATATTTACACCATGAGAAAAATTCTCAATGAGGATACATACAAAATTGACGAAGTGTATTTAGCGTATTAGCTTTCACCGAAAGCAGCTTCTTCAATAACGCAATCATTTCTCTTATTGTTTGAATGTGGTGTTTCATGGGGATAAAACAAGAGCATCGGGATATATTACGGTGTTTGACAATTTGCTGCTTTGTTTAAACCTTGAAGTAGGCAGTGGACAGAATGTTAACGCACATAAACCAACATAACCATACACTGCAAGGAAGTTGAAGTACACATCCCTGCCAACGTTGGGCAAAAACAAATAACACTGTTGAGCACACATCCCTGCCCTTATGTTCGGCAAAAACTATTTGAGCGGAAAAGCGAGTCCATCTGCCATCTGTGGGGTAAAGGCGATGCAAACTTTTGGCAAAAGTATCTAACCTTTCTTTCAGTTTGCCCAACATTTGGTAGGGATGTATATTCGCCCATTTTTTTCTATGTGTACGGGGAAGTAAATTGGAAAAAAGTACACTTTAGGTCCCATCAAAAACTATACCCTAACCCTAAAAACTAACCCTAACCCTACACCCTAATCCTAACCCTAAATTTAACCTAACCCTAACACTAACCCTAAACCCTAACCCTAAATTATGGATGGAACCTAAAGTACATTTGGTCCGAATTGTTCATATATTTTGAATCATTTGTTATCAAACACGACTTTGACATTTCTAAGGCACTGCCAAATATACGACTGAATGTTATATACACGTCTCTTTGTTGATTTTTGAAGAAGAAATTGACTGACGCCCTTTAATCATAATATTTTGTCATATTTACGTACTGGTACACAACATTTACTGACAGCAAAGTCCATATTTCCTGGAAAGGCAATAATCATACATTTAGATCAGAACATCGCGCTATGACATTAATGCATATCATTTGTTTTCAAGATTTCTGTCCCTAAGATCGAAAGTAAAATGTATGAGTAATTCATTGAATTTTGTTTTGTATGAATACCCTTACAATAATAATAAAAAAATGTGCAATAGTTGGTTTTGTGCACGCTCAATATAAACAAAGAGACAATCGCAAATGCTGCGATGACGTCACATATTGACTTATTCATAACATGAGAGTATAGTAGTGAGTATTTGTCTTGCACGAATGAATAGTCAGTGGATCTGTATCAGAGATTATGTCTTAGTCTTTTACGTAGAAATATCATTCGTGTCTAAAACCTTGAATCAGTTAGAACAAAATATGGTCACCAGTGAAAGACTAACTCTGGATCAGTCTCTGAAACACTCTTCGTTTCTGTCGTTCAAGAACAATTTGTCGCCATAGAATTGTGCAATTTCCTTTTATATCTCTGGAGGTGAATTCAAATTGAACAATTGTTTTATAATATCTGATAACAATAACTTATCAATCGTGAATAAATTGTGCAATACCGTAGTTGCTTTGTTTCTGTACTGATATCGCTAAGAATTGATTTAAAACAGCATTTGTAATAAACCAAATGTGGAAATTTGAGTTGTGTCTGTACCAAAAGATTAAATAAAGTTGTCATACAAAAGCATTCATCATTAGTTTTTCTTCATAGTTTCAGTGACTGTTTTTAGTAAGGTTAGACAATCAAGGAGAATGAATATAGAAGATAACACTCAGCAGAAATCGTGGCTCATCCCAGGTTTATGCAAAATTAGCGGACTATATTGAAGTATGTAATGTATATACTTTTCTATCTTTATTTCTTCTTTTTTTATTGCGAATAAAACTTTTTATCTAAACTATGGTCACAATTCGCCAAAGAGCGTTTAAGTATTTGCGTACTGCGTACGGCGCACTGACATTATACAAATATTAAATGCTAGTCTGTGTGAAAAAAGAAAAAGTGCAAAATGGAGTCTGCACAATTGTTCTTGACTGATTCTTAGTCTTTGAGACCAATATATTCCAGAACTGAATGATGCAAAATCCGCATCATTGAGCATTTTGAGAAATCCAAGAAAAAACAAAATGGCTGCCAAAACAAGGGGTAATATTTCAAAATTGGTCAAATTTTGTTCAAAACCACACCAGCATGTTCCTCTCATCACAAGGAAGCAGAAAAAGTATACTTTTACCTATGTCTGAAATATGGTTCTGGAGTTACAGTCAAAAATGTGAAAGGTCATATTAGAGGTCACGGGTTTGGCCCTATGGGAGTCCAAAATTTCACAAGTATCTGATTTTGTTCAAACTGGTCTCAAACTGTTCCTCTTGCAAAAGTGTCTACACAAAGTGATAGTTTGTAGTATGTCAGGTCAATTGTTGCCATGGTAGCAGGCAAAAACAAAGTCCATATTTACCATTGCATTGGCGCCTGTAGCTCTGTCAAATACATATGTATACGACTGAATGTTATATACACGTCCATTTGGTAGACTTTTAAAGAAGAAATTGACTGACGCCATTTAATCATAATATTTTGTCATATTTACGTACTTGTACACAACATTTACTGACTGTTTCCTGGAAAGGCAATAATCATACATTTAGATCAGAACATCGCGCTATGACATTAATGCATATCATTTGTTTTCAAGATTCCTGTCCCTTGATCAGTCTCTAAACCAGACTTCGTTTCTGTCGTTCAAGAACAATTAGTCGCCATAGAATTGTACAATTTCCTTTTATATCTCTGGAGGTGAATTCAAATTGAACAATAACTTATTAATCGTGAATAAATTGTGCAATACCGTAGTTGCTTTGTTACTTTACTGATATCGCTAAAATTGATTCAAAACAACATTTGTAATGAACCAATTGGTAATGTGGAAATTTGAGTTATGTCTGTACCAAAAGATTAAATAAAGTTGTCATACAAAAGCATTCTTTAGCGTTTCAGTGACTGTTTTAGTAAGGTTGGACAATAACGGAGAATGAGTATAGAAGATAACGCCTAGGAGAAACCGTGGCTCATCCAAGGTATATGCAAAATTTACAAGGGTATATTGAAATAGTTAATGTTGTACTGTTCTTTCTTTTCTTTTTTCCCTTTTTATTGCGAATAAAACCGTTTATCAACTGTTTATTTGCTTACGACTAACTGACATGTTTAAGCAATTTCCTATAAACTTCTTATGGTCTATGGACGCAGTTTTTCAAAACAAGCAATGTAAAAGTTCGAACAAATTGGTTTGAATATCGGAATGCAACAGTGCCCAAGTCCACTGGAATTAATTGTAAGAAAACCTTGGCTAACAGGGTAGTTTAATGAATCCAATTGCCATGTGAAACATGATTTTTCTATATTATGTGTGCTTGCTATGCTTTGCAGGGGGTCATTTTAGAGAGTGGGCTTGGGTCATTCTTGCATTTATATGTGCTTTATGTATTGATTGTTATGTAAAAAGGGAGTGAGGTCCATCTGGATATAATATTTTGTGCAGTAATCATGGTAATGCATCTGTACTTATGCCCTGCTTGTCTAAGCCATATTTCATTGAAAAAAAACAGTATTTTCACATATTTGCTACAGAATTTTCCTTAAATATGTTTGTCGACCACCATTTGGAAATGAGAGTACCGATTTTAAATTTTTGCATAAGCAATATAGTCCGAACCTACACCTAACACCAATTATCTTCCAATTTCAAGAGGAAATTTGGGCGAGAATATGTTTTTAACTACTTATGGCCGATTCCAAAGTAACGTTTGTGACCGATTCCAAAGTAACGTTTGTGACCGA
>JXSR01S025233.1:13325-25058 GCA_000969725.1 Ophiothrix spiculata
TAATGTAGATGTAAACTTTACTCCATGTTTCTTAACCGTGATTTTGTTTGCATTCATATCAAACAAATTGAATCACTTGTTTGCAGAGAAA
Source organism: Ophiothrix spiculata (assembly GCA_000969725.1). Classification (NCBI taxonomy): domain Eukaryota; kingdom Metazoa; phylum Echinodermata; class Ophiuroidea; order Amphilepidida; family Ophiotrichidae; genus Ophiothrix; species Ophiothrix spiculata. The sequence goes on from JXSR01S025233.1 coordinate 13,417, forward strand.
ATGTAATTGCATGCCCCATTTTTTGTTATATGACAAAAACAACTGTACATTTACATTATTCTACATTATTGATAAAACTATTGTGAAAAATTACTATAAATAAACAGAAGGTATCAACAGAAAATTTATCGACGTTTTGGCACATTTTCAAGGTCATTTTGAACTAAAAATCTTTCAAAATACAGCACCAATTTTCAACGTTTTACGCACAAGTTCATTTCATTGTAAACTTCATATGGTACACTACTGCAAATGTGTTAAAAGACCCAATGTTCATAAAATTAGTTGCCTTCATGCTAAATGGTAATTTGCATGTGTAGCAAAGTGCAACTGCATGTTTTATTTTGCAGACTTGTTGAAAAACTCCTAAATAGGTGAAGCTAGGTTTAGGTGATAGCAAAGGTTTTCAATACATAGAAAATAGATAAAATTATGATGATTTCAACTTAATCAACCTTACTTTTTGGAGTACCAAATTCTTTGTGATCCCTGTTTGTTATGATTTCACTGATTAAACCAACACATCATGCATAGTTATTTATATACAAACAAAATGATACTTTCTCAACTTTGTCATTTACATGAAAGACTATATCTTGGATGCTCAACTTGATGTTACGAACTATATATAGGTTATGTGTGATTATTTTGTAAGTATACGCCATGATAATGTAGATGTAAACTTTACTCCATGTTTCTTAACCGTGATTTTGTTTGCATTCATATCAAACAAATTGAATCACTTGTTTGCAGAGAAAATGTTATTTGTTATTGCATGTAATGTCCCATTTTTGTCATCTGTGCAGCATAAAGGATTTCTAAATTTATTACCGACACAAAATCTTGAATTAATATGCAATACTGTTTGACTAAAAGGAATTCTTATCAAGTCGTACTTAAAAAGAAAATATTGCTTGTAGATGACAACTAATAATGGTGTATCCGCTTATTGTACAACTTTTCAATAAAGATTCTGTCAGTATTACCAAGGAATTTAGTGGTATCACGAACATCAATATAAATTAGGTTTTTTTTATCTGTTTATATCTTCTGGACAAGAGAGAACATCAAAATAGAACAAAGAGTTAAAAAAGTAGAAACTTTTAAGAAATAAGGGTATAAATATACCTTGAACTAGCTCGTTCAAAACTAGAAAACGACCCAATAGCCAGAAAACACAACACCATGTAGCCAGCGTCTGGTTAGAATATCTGCTTTTGAGGTGGCTACGGTTGATTAATACTGACACTCTTTCTCTGTCTGCTGTATCAGTTTAAAGCCCGATGATATTCAAGTTTAGACATCAATTATAGGAAGATGACACCATTATGAAGTGTATATAAGAAAATACTTTGCGTAAATGACCAGAAGTCTAAAGAATAAGTCTTCTCAAATGGTAGTTTCTTTAAACAAATCCATAATTCTGATTCACATAGTTAAAATGCCCCCGATAGTCAGAAAACAAAACACCATGAACACGGTCTGCAAAGAATATTCGGCCCCGAGATGACTCATATTGCAGTTATCGTCCACTGCACGCTACACCACAGAGTAACAGAGATGACACTGCACTAAGCTCAAAACACGGCCCCAATCATAGCGTAGTATGTGGACAAATATTCATGAGTTAGACTTCTCAAAATACTCATAATCAATACATGTATAATTAATAACCGTTTTCACGCTAGACTGATTTCATGATGTCTTACATGAAGGATGAAGAACGAGGACGCATTTTGAAGAATGCTGCACAACTTGCATTCAATTAGGCGTAATACACATAAAGGACAATATCAGGATTTATTTGAGTAGGATTATTCATAATGCGTCCTCATTTTTTTAATTGGAGCCACTGATCACGCAATCATCCAAGAAACGTTAACCAGCGCCTATTGAGAAATGATAATCAAATGAGCTATGGAGTATATGGGGATAAAGTGTCAGGGGCCTGGCTACACGGCGATCTTTGCATTGCTAATACAAGCCTACGTGTTTTTTCAATGTACTCTATCAGGTCTTTAAAATTATCGTATGATAATGAGTATGGTATCACGAGAACAAGAATTTCATGATCTTGATTGACATGTGTGTTCAAAATTGATAGGTTAAAGAATGCGAGCGTTATGGGCCAATGAAAGTTGTTATTTCGAAACTCCATAGCGAATGTACTGACCGGGGTCTTGTTACAAAATGTACCTAATCAGGTTTGCCCTTTTGTCTTTTTAGTTCACAAAAAATATCACATGAAAGCTTAATAAATAATGAACAAAATGGTAAATGTTCAAAAAAAATCGGCCGGTTAGTTTTGATACAGCGATCTTGGCAAGTTATTATCCTATACCAAAAACACGGGAAGATATCTCGGGGTCATGCATCAATTAGGAACGTTGTGTGTGCATTGTATACGGAATGTTGCTAATAACTGCAATATGTATAGGTGATTGGCACCGACACGTTTTTGCGCCATATCATGCAAACCTCATTATTCAAGTTCTACCAATTATACGGTAAATATAGTCTGAGAAAATTAATTTTTGACATGGAACAAATTGCTAAAGGCCATGTCACACATCACCGTACCGTGCGAATAACGTACTAATAACGTATACTGGTTTGGTAATCGATTACATGTACTCCAATGACCAAACCAGTGTACGTTATTAGTTCGTTATTCGTACGTTTCGTGATGTGTGACAGAGCCTTTACAAAGGGGTTTCTTCACTTTTCATTTCTTTAAAGCATCAAAACTGATATACTAAAAATCCGCTAAAATCAAAATTGCGGAAGTATAAAAAAATCTGCATAAAAACAAAATGGCATCCATTTTACTTTTTTTTTACCTTGTATTAAGATTGGATTTTTTTTGCATTTTTGGGTCGATATCTATATTATCAGGGTCTGCGGTTACAAATATAGCAACAATAATAGTATAGAGTTGTTGCATCTGACCGTACTGGCATAAATTCAAACTGGCCGCTAGTATAATCTAGTGATTACTATATGTTTCTCATATCCTAAGACAGCTGGTGTAAAATAGGCTATAGAAATAAGTATGATTAGAAATTCCGACTTGCATTAGAATCATTATCTTTATGTTCTTGCTTTCAAGCAAATTGTTAAGGATATAAACATTGCTATTGAACATGCTGAATGTATCTTTGGAGGAGTGGGGTTGCAAACAGACGAAATATGGGAGGTTAACTTTCACCTAGTTATTTCATTGCCAAAAAAAAAATCAGTTTAAAAAAAATACAGGGATGTATTTTTCTCTAGTGTTGGTGTTGTATTTTACAATTAATATTAGTCATCATGCTCATGAGCTGTAAATTATATGTAGCCAAATTTTAAAAGTATTGAAGTGGTTAATATATATATAATTCAAAATGCAGCAGATACATATAATACTCGATTCATGTCTATGTAAGAAATACATCTATCCTTTTAGATTATTATACCTCTATCCTTATAGATTATCATTCAAGTATTGAATTTACAACAATGAGATGAAGATGTGCCCCTGGAGTCAAGAGAAAGGATCCAAATCCCAACAGACTACTAATGAGAAATATCAAATTTAGGAAATTAAAGGAATACATACTTTTAACGTTACACATGTACCAATCTATAATCACAATTACATAAATGTCATCCGTCATTTCATAAACCATGAATGGCATGCTGCTTTTTCTTTAAGTTCATGTTTATGATATTTACGTATATATTTTTGATAACTGCTGCTAAAGTATCATTTATTCATGTTTTAATCAAATTTTGACATTAAATCTGCACCTATCGGATGCGATTTTTAAATATGCACTGAAAACTTTAACTAGTCAAGCAGCTGATTGACTAACTTTAAACTAGTCAGGCAGGTTAGTCCAGCTTGCCGCAAAACCTTGCTTGACGAGTTTGCCAGACTGAGAGCTTGACTAGCTTGACAGTACAAAAGAGCTTGACCAACTTCAAGTTGGTCAAGCTGGCTTGACTAGCTTAAGTTAGTCAGGCTGAGGACGGTCAGGTGGAGTCATTGATGGCAACATGGTGGACAGCACAGACATGTAAAACATCGTGCCGTCGTTTGACCTCATAAATATCACCATTATGTACTGATGTATCCTGAATTATAACATTTGATTATATGCAGCTCACGGACTATTTTGGTGGTACTCATATGTCACTCTTAAACCTCTCTAAACATTATTGACGGATTAGCTATACATCGTGGATTAAGCTTAAAAGCTTGTTATCGTACATGTGCACTGGCGTGCTCGAATAGCTTGCCTGACTAACGTTGCCACTCCCGCTTGACTAACTTATCGTTAGTCAAGTCTGCTTGACTAATGTTAAGTTAGTCAAAATGGGTACCATCTGGACTAACGTAAAATTAGTCAATAACTAGTCAAGCGACTAGCCTAAACTAGTCCAGCTTGACTAACGTCAAGCTGGTCAACAGACTAACTTAAAACTAGTAAAACAACTAAAATGAGACTAGTCCAGCAATACTGACTAACTTAAAGCTAGTCTAGATGGGTACCATCTGGACTAGCTTTAAGTTAGTCACACAGACCAGTTTAGGTTTTCAGTGTATGATGACAATATTTAGCTATAGCCTTTTTTTTAGCTATTTCAAACCTATAACGTGATACCATAACTCTAACTCACTATTAACAGATGTCATGTAAAGTTATCCCACCAAAATGTTGCTTTCTCAACTTCGTTCATTTACATGAAAGATGATAAAGGTATCTTGGATGCTGTATACGAAGTAGGTTATGTGTGATTATGTTGTAAGTGAATACGCCACAGTATGAGTTGTGTTGTATTTGTTGCATGTTTCCTAACATGCCTAAGTGGTAATGTTTGTACAAACATGCATATTGAATCTATTATTTGCAGAGAAAATGTAATTGCATGCCCCATTTTTTGTTATTTAAAAACCATGTAGGTTTTCTGTATTTGTTATCAAAACAATATATTGTTTTAATATGCAGGCTGTTTTGGTGAGAGGAATTTAAATAAAGTTGTATAATTGGCAGTAGACGACCAGCAGTTCGCAATAGCTTAAGCTTAATTCACTATCAATATACTATACGTTTAGTATCACGAACATAAGTGATAAGATTCATTTGTACGGATCCAAAAGGTCACTTACTGTGGTGGTCCCTCTTTTGCGTATCTCTATAGCCTCCTTTACCCAGCGTTTGTATCTGTTTTGTTCTTTGCCGATGATCTTAGCCTCCCCCCAACCGATGACAAGGTTCGTATCTACAACATGATCAGTAATAGCCGACTTGTGGACATTGGATATATATGCTTTTCTCCCCGCTCTAGTGGTTACAGCACTAGAAACTTTGTCCACTTCTTTCTTGTGTTCATCCATTCTGACACCTAACTTTCTTCCCGTTTCACCAACGTAACTCAACTCACAGAGATACGCAAAAGAGGGACCACCACCATGAATAGAGACGAGGGGCAGTACTTTCTAAATCACGTTTTTGATGAGATCCTGCTTAGTGAAAAATTAACTGGCAACACCAACATCGTCGCCAAGAGACAACAAGCAGCATCAGTCTCATCTCAGTGTTGACAAAGGCAACAGCGTTTGCCGAAACGTACACAGTAAGTGACCTTTTGGATCAGTACAAATGAATCTTATCACTTATGTATTCAACCGATCCTGATGAATCTATTCAACGAGTATCACGAACAATTGCAGAATTTCTAGAACTTGTATCTGTTTATCATGTTTATTGATTCTAATTTCTAGTTAAAAGATAGTTGAATGTACATTTAACTTTTTGGTTCACATAGATAAAAATGGCCCCGATAGCCAGAAAACAAAACACCATGAACGCGGGGTCTGGAAAGCATATTCGCCACCGAGATGACTAAAGGTGATTGGCACTGACACGTTTTCCCGCCATATCATGCAAACCTCATTGTTCAAGTTCTGAAAAACAAATTGTTAAGGTATCTTTGGAGAGGGGAAACTGAAACCAAAAGAAGAAGAAAACAAATCCCCGCAGACTGCAAAAGACTAATATCATTGTGAGGAAATTGAAGAAATACATACTTCTGACGTTGTAGCTATAATAAAAGTTACATAAATGTAATCTTTCAAACGTATTATACACTATGAATAACATGTTGCTTCAAGAATGCTTTTCAATAAATTAATGTGTAAGTTTGTACAAATATATATAACAATATTGCATTACGATGTCAGGTTGCAGCTCATGGTATGATATATGATCTTTTAAACAAAAGAGATGACTCCACAACATTTATTGTAAGGATTTTTCTATGTCTGAACCAAATACAGAATCGCCTATTTGGTAGAAATTGAAATACGAAAATAAGCCGAACTGCTGAAATTAAGCTATTTGATGAATAGTTAAAAGTTGTTAATCTCTTATATAAAATGGAAAAAAAAAGTTGCGAATAGTGTTATTTGAAAAACAGTTGTTACGATCTATATTCCGGTATAGCTATCTTTAAATCACTTTTTCAAAATATAACGAATGGCCTCAATGGCCAGTACAAACAAAGACAACATCGATTTAGAACACTCGTCACTATAAGGTGGTCGCAATTGATAGAAAATGACACGTTTTCTCCGCTGCATCAACAATAAAGCCTAGTTACTCAAATTGAGCTATTAATTACACGTAAATAAGGAAGCTCCTGGAACACTATTATGTAAGGAAGAACTTTCTTTTGCGAAGCTGACGAACACTTTAAGAAAATACTAGTCCTCCATAATGGCGAAATTTTATATACTGCCTAAGTTTCCCTTTATACAGAAAATGTTTGATTTAAGGGTACAATCAAACCCTCATTTTCAGAAATGGTTTATGCCTTTAAACCGACGATTTAATCCTTATAAAAGTATACGTTTCTATGTGGATTTACGTTTAGTAGACGATGGCTATAGGTTTCGGGTCAAAACGTATGATTTTGACCCACAGGTCTAAAAAACCCTTGTAGTTCCCAAAGGTTTGTGACACTCTGACTTATAAGAGTTGCAAAGATAAAATTTTTAACTATTTTACTCACTAGCATCTTGAAACACATGTCTAGCAACACATTTCTAATTTTGTATGATTCTGACTTACTTATTGAAATATTGCTAAAATTTGTCCAATACGGTATAGACCAAGAATGTAAAAATGTTATTTTTTGGCTTACTTTTGGCAAATCTACATCGTGAAATGTATACTTTAAAATGGATTTAAATATCGGTTACCAAGCATATAGACTATTTCTTAAAATGAGTAATTGACTGTACCCTGTAGTCACCAGGCTTTGACACACTGTCGATCTAAAGATCCATAGTGCGTTTCTTTTTGTGCGAGGTGTATTTTATAATGGCGTGAAGATCATGATATTGGTTCAACAGAATTGGAACAACACAATTTTTCACAGAGAGTAAAGTCCAATTTGAAATAAATTAAAATATGGTTGCAGATGAGATTATATATAGAGAGAGTGCATGATTCAACATATCGGTATCATAACCATGATAACTTGACTAATGAGCATGTTCTTGGTTAATTACTTCTATCTCAATTTATATTGCATGATAATCATTAACTAGATATCATTATGAACAAAGACAATGATTGATAACCACAAGAGCTCATCTGTGATATAGTTTTGTGTGTCAGAAAAGTGGTGACATCTCTTTGTCATACATTTATCACTTTTACTATATATTCATTAATGGGATTAAACACGATTTTCCAAAATTTGAAAAAGTCAAACAGAATCATCAATGTGTACCTACTTGATAGTTCAAGCACATTTTAAAAATCAGGAATCAACATGATTTTTTGGAAATGAGCTAAATCAAAACATAAATAATCCATCAACGCCCCTCAATTTACAAAAACTAGGGTTATGGTGAACGTGGAATGCTCCTTGGCAGTATGACATCTTAAAACAGTATGACATCTTCAAAACTTTTAAGATGTCAAATACCGCCAGGGAACCATAATTCCACGTTCACAACAGCCCTATTATTCGAGGCTGAAAATTTCTCCCTGGTAGCCATAAAAAGTACACTAAATTTTTACCGTAACTTTTCAAAGCTGACAAGAAGAAAATAAAAAGCTGTGACGGAAAGCAAGCAAAGTGTTGAATTGGATGATAAATCGTATGTACACTGCGACTCCTAGACTGATGAAAGTTTTATAGGATAGACAAAATAACATCCTCATATATTATAAATGAGATGTAAAGAATGATTGAATGGTATGAATCTGAGTAAACTAAACCGGAGGCAAATTACTAGTAAGCGCCTGATTCAAACAAGTGGAACAGTATTACGTACAAGGTTGGAATTCAGATGCTCATGTATTTGGAAGATATTTTCAGTTTCCAAATAAAAAGCAAGCCTACATCTATTTGTTTTGAAGTAATTTTCTGTTTATACATTAAAAAATGAGAAGTTTTTGAACAAGGGCAGATGTTGCATCTGCAAGTGTCATGTAAATGTACTAATTTTAAATCTACACTATGTGTTATTTATAATGTGAATGCTATACATATATAAATTTAGTTACATGTGTATGTGTAAGACAACTATATGTGAAAGACAACGGTATCATTACACATTATTGATAAAACTATTGTGAAAAAGATGTTTTAATTATCAGCAGAAAATAAATCGAAATTTTGGCACGTTTCCAAAGTCACCTTAAAGTAAAAATCATTATATCAAAAATAACGTTCAAAATACAGTCGTTAGAATTTATATCATATGTCGAATAATAAACGTTATTAATAAATTCTTTAATTTACGTACGGTATCTACATTCACATAACTGCTAATAAAATACATTTAGCCATGGTTTAATCTTATTTTGACTTAAAAAAAAACCCAACCTGAACAATCATAATACTATCATTCATTGAACATTTTATGTGTAGTCAGCTGGACAAAAAGATGACCAAAAATGGAAAAACGTGCACTTTTGACCTTATTTGGCATGAAAATCAAAAAATTGGCCAACATCCTAAAAAGTAAAAATGACGCACCATCCGAGTGGGTGCTTTGAATTGCCATTCCCATTCAAAGGTCATTTTTTTTAAATGTTATTTTTAGCTTGTCCGGAAGCCCAAATGGCCAAAAAATGTGGTTTTTTTGTGGTTTTCTCAAAAAATGTGATTTTAGGTCAAAAATCAATATCACCATCATGTTCATTGTGAAAATTCCTTTCTGGAAATGTATAATTTTATTAACTTTAAGGACTTTGTTCAAAAGGTATGGTACAAAATAAATTTGCAAAAACGTAAAATTGAGTAAGGTGCTTCCCCCCCCCCCTTAAGTTAGATTGCATGTGCATGAAAAAAATAAGGTATCTCGGATGTAAGTTAGAAGTGGTTATTTTGTAAATGTATACGCCACAGTATGGAGTCGTACCGTATTTATCCCATGTTTCTTTAGTGGTATTGTTTGTTCTGATATCAAACGTGCATATTGAATCTATTGTTTGCAAAGAAAATGTAATTCCATGCTCTATTTATATGTTTAATATCTACAGCAGATGGGCAACCTGTATTTGTTACCAAAACAAAATCTTTATTTAACATGTAATACTTTTTGAAAACAATTCTGCCAGCTCTGTAAGGTGTTTTTCTAAATCAGAATTCATAAATAACCCAGTAACTATAGGAATATTGCTAGCAAATGGCTATAAGTTCGTAATGGGTAAAAATTACCATACAACTTTTTTCTCCCTTACACAGCGTTCTTAAAAGTGGAAAATTAAAAAACAACTGAAACATTATCTTAAACTCACTGGTTCAAATAGATACAAATGGCCCCAAATAGCCAGGATACAAAACACAGCTTCTTGCTAGTGCAATCTCCACTGAGGTGGCTGTAAAGTAGATTGATGCTGACCATACTGACACGTTTTCTCTGCCTTCAATTCAAAGCTCAATTACTCAACTTGAGCTATCAATAAATGCATAACCAAGGAAGATATCACCATTATGTAACGTATAAGAATCTCCCTTGCAAAAATGACCAGTAATATAGAGAATTTGTCATGTAAGATGCCAGTTCTTGATAAATCCAGCCATTTTCTTACAAAAGATTAAAGTTTATATATCATGTTTCACACGAACCAAGAATGTTGGTGTAAAATAGTCCATCTAGTTCAAGTTCAAGTTCAAATTTACTACACTTCTGTTGCCACCTTTTTTCCTGTCTATTGAGGCCATTTGTATCTATAAATGACGGGTTTTTTTTATTAGCGGTATTAAATTAAAATCTTAAAGATTGAATCATTCTCTTTACGTTCGTACTTTACTTTAAATTGTTAAGGAAAGAAACATTGTTATGAAACATGCTAAACATACTAAATGTATATATCATCGGGAATGAGTTGGCAAACACGGATGAAAGAGGGAGATGTTCTTGTAGAAATTGTCACTTTATAATAACAAATAATAGAATATTTTGTCCCGGGAAGCACGAGGGATCGGAGGGAAAAGAGATTTTAAAAATGAATTGAAATTTTAATACTGATATGTATTTTTGTTATTGTTGTATTTAACAATGAACTTGATTTCTCATGAGCTACAAATTAGCTAAATTTGGTATCGAGATGTTCAATGATTTTAATGCAGCAGAAATATACTCAGCTCAATTAAGAAATGGCACTTCCCTTGTCAATCATTAAAGTATTGAATCTACAACAATAAGATGAAGATGTGCCCCTGGAGTCAAGAGAAAGGATCCAAACCCTTGAAAACCACTAATGAGTCTTATCAATTTGAGGAAATTGGAGACACAATGTCATCTGTCATGTTATAAATTGTGAATTACATGCTGCTTTTCTTTAAATTTCTAGTTCTTTTTTGTGTCCAAAGATGATCACTACTGTATACAATAATCGATATTTCAGTTGTGACAAAAATATGAAAATTAAAACAAATCTTGAAACCAAAGTATCCATTGGCAAACAATAACAAATATATCAATGTGTGTAAATAATAATGAACCAATTGTAACCGTTCAGCTCAAACCAGCCGTAAAGTCGCCCTCCTGGTCATTTTCACTTGTTTACATGTCTGCAAAAATCTATGTCATAAGGTTTAAATTACATAAATGAACTAACTTCATTAGATATCAACATGTCAAGTTATGATTTCTCACCGTTGAGTAAAAGATGAAACCGAGATAAATGAATTAAAAACCAGTAAGGTTGATAGTACCATTCTGTTGATAGTTGTTTTAAGAGGTTGTTTTTCATACTTAAGTCTTAAGATGAGTTTTTCGAAATAAAACTTTGCAGGTGTTTGAAAGAATGCATGAATATCATGAATTTGCAAGAAAATAACAATTTCACCAAATTAAGACATTTGTATGTATTTTAACCTGTAGTGCATAAACATGATAAATGAAGTTCGCCAAGTTACGGCTGTTTGGTGCTGGAAAGGCACAAATAGTATCAAGCTGTATCAGTTACTGATACACTGATACACACTAGCTACCTTATGATACGAACTTGATACGAACTATGACACTTAGTGTACAAAATGAATAATTCAATAATGTACTATTTACCAAATAAATATGAAGATCTGATAGTAAATGAGTTGGTCCCTGAGAACAAACAGTAATCATTCAT
>JXSR01S025236.1:86391-98286 GCA_000969725.1 Ophiothrix spiculata
AAATCCAACCATTATTTGACAATTCATAAAGGCCTAGATACACTTCGTCATAATTGCTACACAAATCCAACCATTATTTGACAATTCATAAAGACCTAGATACACTTCGTCATAATTGCTACAAAATTCCACCCAATATTTGACAATTCGTAAAGGCCTAGATACACTTCTATTGTAGTCATTTTCATTCAGAATTTTTCTCATGTTACGTTTTCACCCTTATGTTAAATTTTCATTCAGAATGAAAATTTTCATTCTAATTTTTTCTCATGGTGTAAAATTTTTGCCATGGATTAATATGTTTGACCATTTATCAAAATGTTCATGATGGCGATATATTTTTCGCATCATGGCACATTTTGCAATGATTGCTCATCAGTAGCATTTTGATAATTCGTAGCACATTACTTTCTTTGGTAATCGTTGTTTTTAAACAATACAATTACCTTGGTCTTTTCAATATTATCTGAAATCTGTCCCTGACAGTTTCTGTGGATTTTATTCTGAAGAACAGATTTGCTTACTGCTTCATATTTCTCAAAAGAAAAACATTTTCATTTGGAATGTTTGTCACTTTCTTGATTTTTAATCATTCTGATTGGAGGTTTAGCGGATTATTCCAATCGATAATATTGTCTCGGAACTCGAGGTCAACAAGCATTCAGATGTCTGGATTTTACAATTGGTAAAAATGACGACGTCTACTGATTGAAATGAAACAAACAGTATCTTAAAGTTCAATTCATGGACTATAAAATGTCTTGACATACTTTCTCACTATCCGTTTAACCTAAGAAAATCACACGCAAAAAGTTAAAGTTTTTGTTTTTGTTTTTCCTGTACACCCAATATTTAACCATATTAGTTATAGCTACACAAAATCAAATCATAAAGGCTATTTAAGACAGGTGAGTACTTATATATTATTAACACTTAATCTGCATCGCAATGTTCACAAGCCTCCAGGCAATGCAATTGGCGCTCAATTTTTCTCCTTGGGATCTAAGCACAGTGGGATCTAAGTACATGCCCATATTATCTGTTCATGATATAATCTGATTACTCCACGTGATGCAAATTTGTCTGCCAGGGTTAAAATCTCGCGGGAGTACTCGTGGTTTTAAAGAAAGGGACTGCTTATTGCAAAGTGCTCCAGATTCAAGAGTCGTTCACACTGATTCATACTTCTTATTCAATTCGCGTTTGGAATTATATCTGAAATGGATTTAAGTGAGTTACCAAAGAAAGCAATATTTGTAACAGTCTCTTAAATAATTTGGAAGGACGATGTTGTATAAGGTTAGTCAAAAATTTACTTGTCATTAACTTGTAAATTGCCTTTCATTGAATAGTGGTGTCAGTGATATTTATTACCGGGAACACGAAGACAGTTGTTATGCTTGTGGATAATGGTGTTGCTATGGCATTCGGGGTCACAAAGGTGGTTCTAAGGCATCAGTGTCGCATAATGCTATTATATATAATTAGTAATTGTCCTGGTAATTGCCCGGACTAATTGCAATTTTACATCATTTGGTTCAGAATTTTCTAAAATATATACTATTTTCTGCTAATGTAAGCGAGTATATTAGAAGCCACGTGTGTACCATAGATACATTAACAGTGGACATCATGAATGAGGAATATCCAATTAGTAACCGACACTTCGCAATGCCTTTACACAATGTAATACATTAAAATGCGACGCTATACTACATATATGTTTGCTTATTGTTATTTTTCACACGAGCTGTATATAGAGTCAGTTATAGTAAGTCAGTTGAAGCTAAATTTAAACCAACAGTCGTGCGTTGAGCAAAAGTTTGAAATAGAAACTAAGAGATAATACAACGTGAAAAATTAAAGAAGCCACAGTGTGTAATTTATCTCCTACAAAATTCTGCTTGATATCTTTTGTATTTGACCCTTTGTTTTCTAAATTCGTCTGTCAGGGTGGAAATGTAACGGGACAACTCGTGGTTTTAGCGTATCAAAAGGGAATGCTTATTCGTCTGTTCAGCATCTGGTGGGAGTACTCTTTTTAGTGGTTTTGACATTTTAATTGCGAAGCGTTTCAGTTTCCAGGCACACTCAGATTCATACAAATCTATCTCAAAAGGATTGAAGGAATTACACATGATAGGGTCATATGTAACAGTCCTTATACAACACTGTAATGATCTTTCATATATATGCAAGTATAAAATGGCAAGAAAATTTCCGTGTTAAGGCTACAGTCCCTAAAAACGTCTCGCTCGGTTGAACGTCATGTTTATTGCAAGTTTTTACCTACTCATACCTATCAGAATATCACATTTTTGGCGTACATATTGAATAGAGTCTCTAGTTTATACATAAAAACAAAACAAAGGCAGTGGAAACTATTTATCTTTTCATGATTACAAAATAGTTAGGATTCACATTTACCTAAGCAGATGGATTCCCTTTACCCTTAAGGCTATTTCAGAAAATCGAGGTAATTCATGTTTATCATAAAAGTTTACCCACATACATGGTGAACCAATAAAAGCATCTTCAATGACTTGCAACTCAAAATTTAAATATAATTTCCAGATAATGTGAGAATATTCACAAATTGTGATATCATTTTTTGTATGGTGAAACTTTAATTTCAAATAATGCTTTCTTTGTACAGACTATTAGAACAATAGCAAAAACGCGAATATCCAGTTTGTCCATAGCATAACTGTTAGTAATCTGCTCTGACATGCATGTGTGATTGCTATGAAGCTAATTGATGGTAAGGAATAAACAATAGATATTCTAAAGGTTTTTAAAATTTCAAATAAAATGCCGAAAATAATCAAAGAACACACAACTTTGTTAGAAAATAAGCAATATGGTCACAATAGGTCGTACGGCGGTCGTACGACCGATTAACAATGTTTATTTGACCACTTCGTAAACTTTCGTACGAACGTCTTGCGGTGGTCTTACGAAAGAATGTTTACTCATAATCAGTTCGCAAGGTCGCACACATTTCTGACTGTGTTCGTGCGATAGACTTGTGACAACTTTTAGTCAATAAAGTACAAGAATAAAGCGTGGAATGGGAGAGACAACACGAAATAGAGAAGAAAAAAAAACAAATAAAGAAAGGGTATTAAGAGAAGGTGTAGAATTACAGAAAGAGAAAAGAGTAGGGTAAAAGTAATTTTACGGCACAAAATACCGTCATTACAACAAATTCCTCGCTTAAGAAAAAAAAAATGGGGAGGGGGGCATCATATTCAAATTCTCCATGGTGCCACTATCGCAAAGCATACTCGCACTCAATACTTTCAACTTCTAGTACGGTAAGAGCCCGGGGTAAGAGTACGGTATTCAGCCCCCTGAAATTAAAAATCAGTCGCAGTGCCTATACTCGTTGATAATCAATGATAATAAACATTATGGGAACAGCATACCAATGGCTCGTACGAGCCATTGGTATGTTCACCGACCATGTCAATATCAACATATCAAGCAAATGTGATTACTATATGCTAATGCAAATCCACATTAAAAAGCATTCATTTGAGTAGGAATTACAATGGCAAAGCTCTTACGATGTTCGTACGACAGTCGTGCGAACGCATTACGAACGCCGTACGAACGTCGTGCGGCAATCGTATGCAGGTATTCGCAAGGCAGTCGTAGTAAGATATTGAACATGACAAATAACCAGGCTGCGAACTTAAGAAGTGTTTTTGATCGTACGATGTTCTTGGGGCGTTCGTACGACGTTCGTACAAAACGGTCAAAACAACTGATCGCAGCTTGTTTGCAAAGCGTTTGCGACCAGTCGTAAGGGTATTTTTTTTATCTGTTTTAAAAACAAAACTCATTTTCGTCAAGGGGAAATACATCTATTAACATTGCTTAGAAAAGAAATTTCATGAAAATGAACATTTACCAGATATATGTAAAAAAATATTCCTATTCTTGCGAACGCCGTGCGAACATCGTATGAACCTCATTCTTAAAGGAGTCGTACGAACATTGTGATCTTAGCTATAGTTAAGCAACCATAAATAAATAAATAAAACAAAGAAAAGTAGATATGTGCTAAAACCCAAGTAAATGACAAATAGATAATTTGAATCACACCAATGCATTTTGGGATATAATATTACATGCAGCAGGCAATACCGCGCGAGTCAAAAAAACTGCAATAATTACTAGTAGATGGAAGCCATATTGTAAAAACAAAAGTTATTTCGAACAAATAATATTAATTTCTAAATAGGTCATAAATTAAGCTTTCAAACGGTGAAAGAATGGTGAAAATTTATAAAGGCATTGCGAAGATATCCTTATTTGAATAATATGGTATGAAAACAGTTCTGTCCAAACGAGTAACAGAGTAAGTACCAATATTGAATTGAATTTCTTGCCAACAACTCTTGAATAATAGCGCAAACCGATTACATTGCTCTTTTAAAATAATCTTAATCTATTATAAAAGATAATTTGGCGGTTTTTAAAAGTGCAAAATGACATGTTTGGGAATACTGTCTTAGAAGGGAGAGCGTATAATTAATCAGTCACTGTTCAAATGATAGATCAGTTCACAAACGAGCAACGTGCTTTTATTGCTGATGATTATTTTAGCTCCAAATCTCATGCAGAAGTGAAACGGAGATTCAAACAGGGTACATCGCGGGTGCATCCCTCCATCGCGTGTACCATGTGCATCCACCATCTATAGAATTTAGGCGAAATTCAAAAGAACAGGAACAGTCCATAACCTAAATAAAGAGAGACCTGCATGGAAGACTGCGAACAGCAAGAAGCAAGAGAAACGTCGACCGCGTTCGTCAGACATTGGCAAGGGATCCAGAAGTGAGCTCGCAAAGAAATCCCCTGCCACATGTGTCCCAGTCCACGTTCACCGAAAATAGAATATTCAGGGCCACAAAGCTCAAACGACCTTTTTCAAGGCACTCAAACACAAAAGAGAAAAGAGAATGCCTTAATTGTGTCCTCCATTAATAAAACATATGCACGACATAATTTGACAGAACTGTTTTTATGCCTTCCGATTCAAATATAATAAGTGTATCTCTACGACGCCTTTATCAATTTTCCCCATTCTTTCACCATTTTAAAGGTTAATCTATGATCTATTTAGATTTATACGTATTATGTTCATCATATCTCTTGTTCTTAAGATATGGCTTTCATTTAACTATTGCAGTATACTGCAAATCAGGAAACAGACTAAACAATTATTTCAATATGTCTTGAAATAGTCTTTATTTGACTTTACTTTTAACATCTATCACACGTTATTTTTGTATGCAGGTTGGACGACTCACTTCTGATGATCGTAACGTTGATGATTTCGTTTTTAGTGCCGTCAAGCGAGGAATAAAACAACACCAACGCAATATGGAAGCTAAACATGCACAAGGTAAGTTATACTCTGTCACTCATCTGTTATGTGCCCCATACGCTGGTTCCTCGCGTCTTGGACCAAAGACGCAGGTACAGGCAAATCAATCTCAAGGAATGATTGCCGGGCTAGAGCATATGGCGGGGTCATCTCATGACGCTTGCGCATTAATTCGCCAGTATCGTCCGTATAACCCTGTTGCAAGATAAAGTAGTCCCGTACAATTTATTAAATATAAAATGACACAATGGAGTTGATTATCCAACTCCAACGGATTTAGGTTTAACAAACACTGTTTTACATTATCTAAAGGAATCGCAACTTTTTGTTGGATTTTCAGTTTTAAATCGTGGATAATGGCGTATTGATTTTGTTTCGAAATCCGATATATCGATAAAAGGTCAATCGTCTCTTACCGAACGTCTAGTACCAGCGCTTGAGTACAATACATTTGGATACAATGAGTATGAGGCTGAGGTGAGGCATGACACTAGTCACGATCGTAACTAATTATAGCCTATGGTCTTGCCATGGACTGAGCCGATAGCGAAGCGCCAAGATCGAGGGAACCAGCGTAATGTGCCCATACCATTCTCCAAGAGGTATATAGATTATTTTAATGATCATTGATGATGTGCAGGGACTGAAATATAAATTGAAAAATCATACTTTGCAATCAATACCTGTCAGGTTACTGCTGTGATGTACGGCCTGAAATAAAGCATTTTACGTTTACATGCAACTATTATATAAATGCACTTAATTGTAAATTCTTGAACAAATGATCAGGTAATAAATGTTAATCTGTGTTATTTTAAAGGCTTATACATGTATGATACTTTAAATGTAAAGGTAAAATATAACCTTTATGTCACGATAGGCCAACACGTTTTAATTTGATTCATTATGCACTTTTTTTCATCATAATAACATGTGTATTATAATGTGGAATATGACCAAACCTACAGCAAACGTAAAAGTTTCATTAGTGACCAACATGGTATTTTCTTCAAATGATTACCCGGATAATTACCTTTACTTCAAGGATAGTCAATCACATAGCTAATGACATTGCTTTTAAATTTCCACATGTGATAACTCACCCCGAAAAGGGGGTTTTCAAGAAACAAATGAAAATAGGCAGCAAAATAAAAAAATAAAATAAATAATAAGAATTTCGAGTAGATTTTCTGTTATAAAATTTGATCGCCTCGATTAATTTTAACAAGTAAGGTGTCATTTTAAAGCTTAAAAAATGCTGCAACAGATGAAATAAAAAAATCAAAATTGATATCATCTGCAAATCCCCCCCCCCCCCTTTCGGGTGAGCCATCACATATGACCTCGAAACAGTTAATAAAGTTTTAGCAGTTCAATGAACTGATTCTGGATGTTCAAGATGCGCGGAGAAACAAATTTTATTCTTTGGAACAAATGTTCAATCTACCCTACCAATAGTAATACTAGTAATAACTGACAGTGACTTATCGAAAAGCATCATCTCTCTCACACACAATTGACTGTGCCAGAACTATAGGGGGACGGAAAGAAGGCAAAAGATTTCAAGACCTGATGCGTCTTTCCAGGTGAATGATCTCATACAAACAAATACTAAAGATAAAACAAAGATTTAATATAAAAATATTTTAACACTATTAATTACAAGATCATTGACAAATGATGCTTCACCCAAATTATTTTTATATTTATATATCAATCAATCAATCAATCAATCAATCAATTTTATTTGTTTCCATCTCAACTCACAAACAATGTTAACAACAAGTGATAATAATATAAATAAATAAATACAATTGTTCATAAGTTAGATTTTAATGCTATCAAAAACGCAGGGCGTGTGTCTGATAGCACCCATAAAAGATAGTTACGAGAAGAGAAAATAATAATAATTATCATAAACAAATTGAAAATATTTGTCGAATAAAACACATGTGGTAAAAATCATTTTTAAACACAACAACAGAAATGATATGGATAGTTAAAAATAAACATGTATATTTTTGAAGTGTACTTAGTGACAACAGAATTATAAATATAAATATAATATATAAATCGTAACTTCTGATCGGGATTGAAAAAAATTTCTGTGTTAAAATTTATTGTATGAACTTCATGCTATCTTTACACATGAATTCTGACATATTCGCCAAAAGAAGAAACTGTCATACACTATGACTATAATAAAGTGTTTTCATGATATACGTATTAAGAAAACATACTTTGAGAGTCACAAGACCAAAGCTGCATTTCAACATCCCGAGAACAAAAGATTTCAAGACCTATTGGTCTTTCCAGATAATCATTCATCTCGAGAGCACCATTAAAGGATTTTGGTCTGATTTCTCAAAATTTACTTTTGAATGACAAATGAAAGATCATCACCCAAGAGCTCTAATTTTCAAATTTCAGCTAAATCAGTAAAACCGTTTTGATTTTATGGACAATTTTGTATTTCAGAGCTGCCTATATGTTACTGTCATGACTGTGTAAAATTAATTATGGTTTCCATAATTAGACACATTTCCATACATATCTCCAAAACAAAACATAAATTAGCCGGGAAGTATCACATAATGAGAAAAATATGAGCAACATTTTGGTACCAAAATCTCAAAAAGTTTGAAAAAAAGTTGAGGCAATCGGAACATGCTCCTTTAAATCTCTTGTTTTATGAGTTGTTTCTACGGCATTATGTTTCTTAACATATTGCAAAGAAAACAACAAATAGATTGATTACAAATATCTGGTTCAATTACATATTAATCTTTAAAATGATACGGTCTCATCGAGAAACTCTCTTCTTAGATTTTTGTTAGCTTATTACCTGCATACAAAAATAACGTGAATACATTACAATCAATAAAGCAATGTAAAACCAAGTGATATTGTTTCGAAGCAGGTGTGTTTTATATGCAACTGTCCATCCAAAACCAGCCGTAAATACCGCCTTTTGTCATTTTCACCCGTTAAAAATGTTTGCAAAGACCATCTTTTAAGGATTAAAATGACACCTCAATCAACTTCACTTGATTTTCAGAAGTCAAGTCATTTTCCGTCAAAGGTTGTCAGGGAGTAACACATATAATGAGATAAACGCGTTTAAAGAACAGTAAGCCCTATATTTTCTGTTGATTGTCTTAACAATATGCATAATTATTTATTTCATATGTCCTATTATTTTCTTGAAACTTAATTTGTATTTTGTAGTAAGTACAAGGATTGTGAATCTGTCTAAAACTCAATTTCGACAAATTACGACCTTGACATGTCTTTTCACCTGTAAGGCAAAATGAAGTTTCTGGCATTTACGGCTCACACGGGCTGGACAGCCACATATGTTTTATATTGTTACCTATCGTGCCATGCACTGAGTCGGTTTCATTCACCCTAAGCTTTCCGCTTCCTGAAGTAATGTATAGATGTTAATGATAAATGTCACACGTTACTTTGTTTTTCTAAAAATATCCAGTACTAAAAATATCCAGTCCAGGTATGCTTTATTTAAGTTTATGCTTTTACAGTAAATGTATTCTAACCTAGAGTAGAGTATTTCTATATTCTTTTAATGCTTCCTTTCTTGATTACGGCGTCTTTTGAAGACGAACCCCTGTAATGGTTCTCCACAATCTCCTCAGGCATACATTATTTTTAGAATTGAGAAAATTCGACACATATTTAGTAACAAAGAATTATTTCAAAGTCAGGAAAGCCAAGAGGAATACGGTATATTATTGGACAATTTAAACAAAACATTATTGTAGGAGCTGCATTTACAAATAAAGGGCCCGGCAACTCTTAATTTTGTTATAATAAAGGTCATGGTAGGGGGGATGGAAAACAACAGTATAGGTGGTCAATGTTAAAATCACCCAATGAATATGACATTACGCCTTGTTATACGGAGTGATTTTCACAAACATAATTATACGGAGGATGGAGTTTGTTGCAACCACCTCCTCGATTTTTATAGCGAGTCCCACACTCACAGACTCCCGTATGTGGTACCAATGGATAGGTATCAATCCCCTCTTTCCATTGATACCAAATTCAAGGTCATCCGTTAATATATGACATCACTATGACGTCATTATTACCAACATGTTAAAAATCGGTATTTGTACGGAAAATGCCTGCAACAATCAACATTTTCTGAAAAATCATAGCAATATTAGATTTTTATTTAATTTTTTGATAAATATTAGAGATTTGTTTTTTCATTTTGCCTAAATACCAAGTTTGAAATGAATAGCTGCTCACACACACCCAACCACACACACCCCCTCCTCCTTGAAGGTTGTAGGAACAAAAACCACTTAAATAAGCGCAAAGGATGGATTTAGAGGCACAATTAGTCGTTTAGCGCTGCGTGCAAGACGTTTTAGAGGTAGAAATTAATTTCAATTGGTAGGGTCGATTTTCGAGGTTTTTCTTTGTTTTGGTTCATTTGAAGTATTTAATCTGTGACAATAGTCTCAAAGTAAAAAGTATTCCGGAAAGAGCTTTCTTGATGGTAGCTCAATATGATGCATCTTGACCACTTTACAGGTGTGTGACTGACTTTGACCACTCTAGCATTTTTTCTAGTGAATTTAATTGTTTCAATAAAATGAAACATATAAAACAAGCCGGTGTAGCAAGAATGTAAGTCCCTCGTTTTTATTGAACGGGTTGCACAATAAAGTATAGGCTAACAACTCTCACGCAACATTAGTGCCACGCTTTACTCCGTTATGGTCTATGGAAGGCGGACTACCATTTCAGGGGGACTAAGATTCATTTTACACCGTTTTGAGAAAATATCACTATATTACTTAAAAATCCCACTTCTTGTTGAATACATTAAACTCGAAATTTAATTTCAACAGGGTCTTAAACTGAAGTAAAAGTTTGGCCCTTGGCATTATTACTGTGCAATAGTGTAAGCTATGCGTGGAGTAAGAGCGAGGTAATTGCAGTAGTTTTATTGAAATTTAATTTAAAAAAAAAATGCAAAATGCACCTGTCGTAAAACAATATGCTTTGAAGTTACATTACTCTACAACTTCCGAAACACCTTATATAACTATTGCTCAGAGTGGCCTCCCGCTTACTGGTCATGAATAAATAAAGGCGAAAACATATTATTTTGAGCTATCAAACATTTGGTGCAACAAGTCTTTGTTATTATATCAAGTCCAATGCATCTTCTAATCAATAACGGATGATTGGTGTTGAAAATCACAAAGCAAAGAAATTTGGTGGAGTATTGATTTTTCATCACCAAGCCTCCGTTACTAATAGATAATACATTGTAACTATATATCGGATTATAAGATGACAAAGACTTGATGCACCAAATGTTTGGTAGCCCATAAGAAGTATGTTTTGACCTTAAGACACCGTTGACTAACACCAGTAAGCGTTTCCGTTCGGACCTCAAACGTTTTTGAAACTCCGACCCAACAGAAAATCACACAGACTCATTTTTAGGGGTATAAATAGGGTGACTTTTTCAAGGTTTCCCCTTTTTGCCCCTTAACAATTTTAAGACCCCTTTTTACATCTCAAATATTGTAAGGCCCCCTTTTTTGCATCAGCCTCACCTCTACCCATACAATTAAGTGTTTGTGTGAAAGGTCCCTAAGCACAGGTTTCGTGCTGTTAACGAAACCCTTAGTTGTAAAATAATCTACTTGGGACTTATGATTTCGGTGGTGCAGTTCATTGCCATATATTTTGTAATTGTTAACAACTTCAAAAAAATGAGAATTTTTTTACAAACACAAACTATTGAGAATATTCAAAGAATTCAATCGTAGCAGAATTCAAACGAAGTATTTTTTTTAATGCGGAACTGCTATCGAGAAAAACAAAGCATTTCGTACCAACAAAAACACATCGTCGACAGTGTAACCACCTGTTTTAAGCTCATCTAAAAATATTGAGTGACATATTCGGCTTTGTCTGAGTCTTTTCACAATTTCTTATCATTAATCAATCGTAACTATCACATACTTGTTTGACCAGACTTATAAATTGCTAATTATGTCCTAGTCATCCACCTGCATAGTACACCACTGTTTGATCACTAATAATATATTGCCATTTAAGGCACATCATTGGTGGCGCTATTTCTATGAATAAAGTTTCCAGGTTTTAAGAATCCATGACTCTTAGTCTGGACATTTGCCACATGGATAAGGTAAAGGTAAGGGACACCAAAACTAATTTTATTCATGTTAAATTCAAACAACAAATATTTAATAATGCAATACAGGGTGTCCCAATAAACATTGTGCATGGGAAAAGAGCTGAATTTCTCAGAAGTGTTTCAGACTAGCTTCCTAAAACTTATATCACTTTAAAGACCATGCCTTTGTTCATCACTGTTGAACATTTCAAGAAAATCCATCGATGCAAATCAGAGATATCGTTAATTTTGTCAGCATGTATCATTTTCCTTCTGCACAAGGTAAATCCCTATGGTGAAGCATTAA
>JXSR01S025236.1:119859-135226 GCA_000969725.1 Ophiothrix spiculata
AAGTGTAATGTTGAAAATATTATGCAAGAAAAAGAGTTTCATTGAAATACAAATGAGTAGTTTATATTTTAGTATTGACCAGTAGGTTAGGAAAAATAAGGCCTGTTCCACTGTACTCTTTTTCCATATTTGAATGAAGGGTCATCACCCATATAGAGCAATCGTAAAGATTCATTCTCACATCTTGGGCCAAATTAATGCTACAACCAAATATGTGTCTGAGAGTGACCCATAGAAAAATATGGGATATTTATTGTTGGTAACAAAATATTCCATTATTTCAGCACGTCTGTGACCTTCAACTCTTCAACGAAACATAATATAGGCGTGAAAACTTACAGGGGTTATAAGAAAAATAAAGCGCTTTCATGTGGTATCAAAATCTACAATTTGATTTTGTGAGTGAAAGTGGTCGAAACACACACCTTTAAAACAAAATTTTACAAACTAACAAACACTTTTCAACAAATGCTTTAGTGATGTAAAAGCATCCCAATTGCGTCACTGAAAGGTTTTCCATGGAAACAATCGACATAGTAACTAATTAAGTTGAAATCACTTCCCTTTCTTGCTCTTTTTAGCTACATTATTTTCTTAGAAAGAAAAGTTAGCGTCGGTTAAATTACCTGATGTTAGAAACACTAAGAGATATAGGCCCGATGATTTTATGTTAACGACACAGTTAACGTTTCCTGCCGCACAGAGTAAAAATGCAGTATGTGCATTAATAAATCATAGACATACGAGGGGGTATCAAAAAGTTTTAAAGATCACCAAGAAGGGAAAGAGCCATGAACATAATTTTATTATGTGACTCTTAAGTCATCTTTACATAGCCATTGTGCAGTGTAACACATTTCTCCCACTTAAAACTGACTGTCCACAGACTGACTTTGTAGAGGTACTCTTTTAGCCAAAAACACCCACATTGTATTTCGCTTAAATCAACATTTTCAGGTCAGCCATGCTTTATGACGTCGTTATGACGTCATATTTAGACCAATTTCCATAAACTTGGTATCAATGGAAAGAGGAGATCCTACCCTATACTATGGTATCAACTATCTTAACTTTGGATGTGTCTGTATAAAATTACTGGCCTGTAACGCTTCAAATGCAGGGATTCAATCTTGTCACTTATCTTTAATTTCTCCATATATTTTATATTGTTAGCGGAGGTAGGTCGTCGGCATCTATGGACACCTGTATGGAAAGTTTTAATTCTATTGATTTCATTTTTGCACCATAATGTACACAAGGACGAGTGACTATCCTGTCAAAAGTTCAACGATATAGCTCTTTCTCTTCTTTGTGATCTTTAAAACTTTTTGATACCCCCTCGTATAAGACATCCATTAAACGTACAATTTCAATCCAATCCATTCTCATGGAGAGTAGTTGTATGCACATTATATGTTTCATATGTAGTAGATACTGCCTTTAATGAAAGAGAAACAATTGAATACGCTAGAATAAGAACATTCCAACTCCATGTGCTGCCTTCTGTTAAGTTATGTAAAATATAAATGCATATAAATCTCGGAAAATGCTTTCAAATCACTAGAAAGCATTTTCATGACTTTATCCCAATCATAGCCTCACATTTGACCTTGTAGTTGACTTTGTTAGACATTGTTAGATACTTTTCCTAGCATATAGTTGCAGAGAGGAGCTCATGGAGTTGGGATGTTCTTATTATGACTGTTTAATATAGCAATTATGTACTATAAAAATTATCTCACGATGTCTAAAAAAGTAAACTACAAGGTCAAATATGACACTATGGTTAGGATATTGACATGGAAATGCTATTTTAGTGACGTGAAAGCATTTTCAAAAATTTGTATGCATATATATTTTATAAATATGATAACAGAAGGCAGCTATGGAGTTGGGATGTTCTTATTCTGGCGTATTCAATTGTCTGCTCATTTCTGCAGGATTTCTCCAAGGGAAAAGGAAATACCGTATACTAGTTGTATCAAAAAATTGCATATATATACCCAACTTGACATACATGCTATAATTTTGGTTAAATCTACCTGACTATATACAGATTAAATTAAAGAAATCTAAAATTTGTAGACCACAGCAGACATCTTTTCCCCTGTACTCAAACATTGCTTTGAGTAGAAAGCAAATGTTTTCAAACACTTCCACTCCGTGACAAGTAAAAGCTTCATGGAAAACCTCCCATAAATGTATTAACCATCTCTTAAGAGCTTCGAGGAGTCACACTATATAGGAATGTGTTTGTTGTCAGGCTAGGTGGGTAATATTCAAAACGACTTCATTGAGAGTAATGATAAATGATCAATATGGTCCGATGAAAATATGTTAACTTATTATCGCGCATAATGGTTAAGCGTATAATTGAATACGCCAGAGTAAGAAAACCCCAACTCCAATAGCTCCCTTCTGATAATTATACTTATAAAATATAAATGCATACAAATCTCTGAAAATGCTTTCACGTCACTAAAATAGCATTTCCATGTCAATATCCTAATCATAGTGTCACATTTGACCTTGAAGTTGACTTTTTAGACATTGTTAGATGTAGTACAAAATTGATATATATTTAAACAGCTAACACAAGAAAACCCAACTCCATGAGCTCCCCTCTGCAACTATTTACTAGAAAAATTATCTAACAATGTCTAAAAAAGTCAACTTCAAGGTCAAATGTGACACTATGATTGGAATATAGACATGGAAATGTTTTTTAGTGATTTGAAAGCATTTTCAGAGATTTGTATACATTTATAATTTACAGAACTTAACTATTGGAGTTGAGGTTTCTTGTACTAGCGTATTCAATATGTATTTTTAGTATTTAAATGTTCTAATTATTGTTTCAAATGTCACTCTAACAATCATGATGAAGTCAAGTGTCTGATTGTAATTTTTGACCAAAATTTTGATGATCTTATTCATTTGAATATCAAGGTCAACTATATGTTTTATTTGCAAAAATGGGAGGCATGTTTTGAAGAGCAATTAACTCAGTATTAGAATTTCACGATTACTATGGGGAATAAAAGAAAACATATTTACGCAGAAACCTGTTAATTAAAAAACATGGTTTTTATGAAAAACAACAACAACAAACACTTTGTTATTGAGAGGAATACACACGAAAAAAAACACCATTCAATATTTAAATGTGTTTATGACTCAGTCAGTAGGTGTTAGGTACCAGTTAGCTAAAGGTTGTTTGGATTTGTGCATCTCATCATCATTAGTGAAAAGGTTTTCCTTAAACCAATCGTTTGTTGACCTATTTTTGTGATTAGTTTAATAAAAGTCCTTTTTTATGACGTTACGGAGATGATACAAAAGTCTACTTCATTCTTAATGGTTTTGTTGTCAAAATCATGTTCCTTTTAACCGTATACAAAATCCATATTCTGTTAACATAATAATTGAACTAGCAGACTTTAAGCCATCATGTGAACCATTTTCTATATCTAGTTTTCTCATAAATGTACAATTTTCCCTATATTAAAGTACTTTAAATGTAAAACAAATGAGCATGATGAGTGACGTGTATTCGTTGTGGACTAAACCTAATACCATTCTGTCAGCAATATCGTGCAACGTAGAGATTATGAGACTGTCTCTCATAGAATGACAGCAAAATAAAAATCGCACGTTGACCTTTTGGTATGGGGTCAATGAAGCAATATTCTCGACTTTAAAGGCCCTGCATGTGACGTAGAATACCGTGAATATGGCGGATTGCTCAAATGCATTCAATAGAAGTGTGTCCATTACCATAGGTTAATTACAGTATTTTGTTGAATGGACTGCGGTACGCCATATTTACGGGAAAGGTCATCAGTCCAAATCCGAAATAAATTTATAGAATGGAAAGGTAACAATATTACAGATTGCCTTTTTTAATAATCAATTCATTCAAGCATATTACATACAGGGTGTCCCAGAAAAAATCTTACAATCTTTGCGTATAATTTTCTTGAGTTTAACGGATAATTAGAAAGTATGTAAAGGTTGCATTCCGTAGCACATGAATTGAACTTTTATATATCGTTTGTTTCATTTCAATTAGTTATGTTTTATAAAATATTTGGGTGAATTTTTGTCTGGTCCCATTTCATGATTATTGGCCATAAAGTATAGATGTTTCTGAATGAAATCAAATTGGGTTACCTCGGAAAATGTTTCATATCTTTCTTATTTTTATATCAAATTTGTTCATTTTTACAGCACAGATAAAAGAGAACATGCACATAATAGATCAGTAAATATTGTTGCGGTTGAGTGAGCAGATCAATGACAATACTCAATAGAACTTCGTTCAAGGGTAACTTACAAAATTGTGAAACTTGACCAGAAAATTTTACAACCAGATCTTTGACAATTACATAAATTGTGTTGTACACTACCAATTGAAATGAAACAAACAATATCTAAAAAATCAATTCATTGGCTATAAAATGCAACCTTTACATACTTTCTAACTATTTGTTGAAGTCAACAAAATTACATGTAAAGATTGTAAGGTTGTTTTTTTCTGAGACACCCTATACAGACCTTGGACTGCAAGTAAGGTTTAAGTACATGTATTGGAAAGTAACTACGTACGTGAACACTAAGCAAGGTCGTAATTCATGAATAGGTCAGAAAAAGTGTTACATCGTTAATGAGAAAATACCTTTTGGGCCTTTGTGATTGTATAATCAGCTTCAATGTCATACTTCTTGTAATTATTGCTTTTCATTGAGCTTTGGATTTATATCTTCCGATGGAAAATGAATAAATAACAAACAAATAAAGAAAACGAAAGAAAGTATAAAGCCGAGATAAATCAATAAAGATTTTTTTTCTCTTAGTTTAGTTTTCTTTTTGAGGAGAAATGTTTCCATTCTCATTTTTCTAATAGTGATAAAGCAACTGCTCATACTTGTGTTCACTAATGTGTAGAATTGGATATTGTTTTGATATTGAATTCTACAAGCTAGATCTATTCATTGTAAACATCTTTGAGATGATGATAACTTTTTATACAATGGGAAAGATTGTACACCATATGAACGAAAATGTTAATTCGGAATGACAATAATTTACACCACATTAAAATGTGACCCGTCATATCGAAAGGTACCTTAAGGTCGGCAAAATCAAAATTGATTTTTTGGTCCCATCTGAAAGCTGAGATTTTATGCTTTAAAATGACACCTTGATTTTGGTTATTGGATGTTCGGTTGCGAAGTTACACCCAAAATTTTAAGCTTTAAAATGACACCTTGATTTTGGTTATTGGATGTTCGGTTGCGAAGTTACACCCAAATTGGTAAAAGGCATCGGGCTGATTCGGAAAACTATAGTTCTGAGCAATTCGAGTTTAAAGTTTTTGTACTTAGGAAATCTTGAATGGAGAGAGGATTTTTAGCTTGGTTTTTAATAAATTTTTCTTATGTTTTGGATCTTGGAACCTAATTAATATGATAGAATACACTTCAATGATAACCTTTCTGATGAAATTAGAAATTCGACCTTGGACGTGATTTTTGACTATGCTTAGGTTCAATGGCCCGTATCTCGTAATGTACTATGCCGGTATTAAGGTACCTTTAGATATGACGATCCACAAATGTGTAGACCACTATGACATTTTAGTTAAAATGTTTAGTTAAAGAATTGCAAAATGACAAGTGACAAGTTCGACTCGGTCTTTAAATATTAAATATCACTTGGAAGTTGAGAAGTTGAAGATATTTAAAGGCGAAAAAAGTTCAAATTTAAACTTTGTGACTTATATAGGGCTCAGTTTTTGGGAAACGGGTCTCATATTAAATCTGTTTCCAAGGTATGAAAAATATGCAGCATTATATGACAACTGCCTTCACGAAAATGAGAATCGCACGTTATCGATATCTAGTTGTTAATTGATACATATACATTGTTCTCAGCTTTATAAATTTTATAATGCATTGTATTTATTTCCTTTTTAAATTTCTATCACATATAACAGAGTTATATGTGATAATTCTTAGTTTAAAACTTAGTTCAAAACTTAGCCCCATTGTTTTTATTCCTGCGTTCAATTTTTTGACGTAGGCACTAAATATTTAAAGGTTCCAAGAGTATTATAGTGCATGCGGAAAGAATTACCGCTAACATTAACATTGGTCAAAAATTGGTTTGCGCACCCACTATACTTTGGTACCCGTAAAATATTCAGCTTTATATCATGATTACAGTGATTTGAGCCGTGCAATAGTTTGTATTATATCATGATTACGGTGATTTGAGCCGTGCAATAGTATACGAATATTGAATGCCTGAGAGTGCAATAGTATACAAATATTAACTGCTTGTGAGTGTGATGGTAAAAATATACCATCCCGAATTGAAAGATTAATTGTTCCATTTCACGAGCCGATAGGCGAGTGAAATGGAACAATAAATCTTTCAACTATCGGCTCGTGAAATGGAACAATCAATCTTTCAATATAAGCAGTTAGTATTTGTTTTATATAACTCATCTATAGATTCTAGTCAGTTGATAACACATTTAATTAAACCATTGTACTTACCCATTACCCATGTAGCAGAAAGGTCCCCACTGTACACTGCAGCTTTAATAGTACTATCAAACGGATGGAAGTGATAGTAAGGACTATCAAACGGATGATAGTGATAGTAAAAATGACAAATGGTCATGTGTTACAATCTTACCAATCAAATGACTAGAATCTATGGATGAGTTATATAATACAAAATATATCATGAGGTCAAGTTTGGACTTTCTATTTCACGAGGCGTAGCCGAGTGAAATGGATTAGTCCAAGTTTGACCAAATGATATATTTTGTACTATTGCACGTGCATAGGCATTCAATATTTGTTTTATATCATGATATCACACAGGCTTGTTTCATGCCGTGCAATAGTACAAACTATTGCACGACTCAAATCACTGTAATCATGATATAATGTGTACTATTGCACGATATATCTTTTACTATTGCACTCTCAGGCATTTAATATTTGTATACTATTGCACGGCATGAAACAAACCTGTATACCTGTCAAATCTCCCGATTTTGTCGGGTTTCTCTCGATTTTTGGTAGTGCTCTATATCGTGAATATTCTCATTAGTTGGCATTTTTGTATAGTTGTATTTCATACCAAGAGCGTGGAAAGTAAGCCTATTAGGCAAAAACAAAAATCAAGTTTGTTTACCGTGCGCCGCACGCATTTCGTTTTGGCGTCATATATTTGCGCATTTCATGTTTTTATTTGATATTTTAGAAAACGAAAATCAAACTTGAAATAGCCAATTTGATAAAAAGAACGGGGAAAATTGCAAAATTGTTACTAAAGAAGTGTTTTCTTTTCAACAAAAACTTGAAACCGGACAGGTTTCTTACTGAAAAAATCATCACCCATGCGGATTATCAATTAAAATTTGCCTTAGCACCTCTTGAAACAATACAAAAAAGGAAAACAAAATAAAATAAAAAACCGCATTTCTCATTTAGGTTTTTTGACCACCTACAGGAAACAAACTTGTTTTTTGTTTTTGCCTTACCGTGGATGCGCTAAGATATTTGTACCATCTTTGCTATTATTACCAGTAAATAACTCCTCCACTGAAATACACGTAAGTGTTATCGGAATCATGTAGTATTTTACTTGTTAACATCATTACCTACACTTCAGAACGTCATTGGAACGCCAGCTGGTACGGTGATTTTTGGACTTCAAATTTTATTAAAGTGTTTCCGTGTTTTAGAATGGCCCGTGATTTCCATAGAAAGTGATCTCATGCAAAATCTCCCGATTCAGAATTTTGAAATGTTGACAGGTATGAACCTGTGTGATATCATGATATAAAACAAATATTGAATGCCTATGCACGTGTCATAGTACAAACATATCATTCAGTCGAATTTGGACTGATCCATTTCACTCGGCTACGCCTCGTGAAATAGCAAAATCCAAATTCGACCTCATGATATATTTTGTACTATTGCACTCTCAGTCATTCAATATTTGTATAATACCGCCAGCAATCAGCATCAAGATTAAGAACACAGGATCCTACACTCTTAGAAAGCCAGGATCAAATATGAGACAAAAAGGATAAATTTTGATCCTTTTTAGGTATCAAATATGAGCTTACCCTTTAAGGATCAAAGTGATCCAAATATAAGGATCACAATTCTTGATCCGAAAAAAAGGATCAAATATTTCTTATAAAAAAGATCTGCCTAAAAATATCTCACTGAAGAGACCCGAGCAGGGTTTGAACCCACGCCGCACGTACACCATGTTATTACGAGACCATCGCTCTAACCATTCGGCAACGGGACAGGCAGTGGTCAAGTGTGGTGAAATCATCGCATTTATAACATTGTATACATTCCCGGCTATGTAGTGGATATGGGGTGTACTCAAATATGAGACAAAAGATCACGTTAGATCCAAACGCGCTATCAAATATGAGCTCATCCTTTCCGTATCAAAGTAATCAAGAAATACGGATCAAAACTTTGATATTGTAATCAAAAAAGATCAAAATAAAATGATCCTAAAACCGGATCAAAAATGATTCTTGTGAATTTGATCCATTTGTATATATTGATCCGAAAAAAGATCAAAACGATCCACGTTGGATCAACCGGAAAACTACTCGTATATTTGATCCCGGACTCTAAGAGTGTAGGTTCTACGATGGTTTCCTAAAACATCGTTTCCCTTGCATCAAATTAACTTAGCTTAAATTAAGTAGCTGCAAAATGTCTGGAACGAAGTGTCAGGGACCTGTTTCTATTTAGAGATAAGTTTCTAGGTAGTTCAGATAAATTGTTTCCAATAGGTCTAGTTGCTGTAGATGATTGTTGCTTAATCATCTTCAACGAATAAAGGGGGACATTTTTTTCTTATATGGGACAATCCACTTAGCGTCATTTTGATATATTTTAAAGTCGAATGAAAGCAGTTTGATATATTTTACAGTCGAATGAAACATCAAGTTATGTTTAATGGTGGAATATGTAGCGTTACAACTTGTGATCGATTAAAACATTGCGATCTTCTAAAGAATTGTGATTGTATACGTATGTCCTTACTTGGTAAAATTACTTAAAGCTTACACAGTGAAGTTAATTAACTTGAATAACTGAACAGGGATTTCAAATATTACTACATCATGTGTAAAATGTACTTATCTTTAATCTGTAATCATTTGCAAATTCTTAGTCACTGAGTGCGATTTTACTTCCTAATAAGGAATTTTGGCCATCCATTATGAGACGATAGATGACAGTGCGTTCAGCGTGAAACGCAGTGGAGCCGCGCGTTCAAAATCACGGGTGACACGGCGCGATGCAGGTATAAACACATCTCCGGCGCGAACAGCTTTACTGGGTTTGGAATATTTCATGTTTGAATAGGGGTGTACGTTTTTCCAATGATAATGTTTATATTTTTGGGCAATAATTTTCATCGTTTTTGGTTTAAAAAATGA
Source organism: Ophiothrix spiculata (assembly GCA_000969725.1). NCBI lineage: Eukaryota > Metazoa > Echinodermata > Ophiuroidea > Amphilepidida > Ophiotrichidae > Ophiothrix > Ophiothrix spiculata. The sequence goes on from JXSR01S025236.1 coordinate 129,362, forward strand.
CTCAAATTTGTGACCAAGAATGAAAATAAAAGATGGCGATTTATTGTTTTGCCTGTCATCTATCGTCTCATAATGGATGGGCGTACATTATTTTTTCGTAATGGGCACCCCCGCGATTCTCTAATTCTTCTAAGTCCAGCAACATTAGTGAAACATTGGGAACCACTCTGCTGCTGCCTTCAAGTTCTTATTGATAATAAGGATATCTACACTAAGATGGCGCCATACATAATCATTGGTATACGTTACATGTGTCATGACATGTCGTCATGTGAGCGCAAGAAAGTCGTATCTACAATGGCTGCCCTAAGTTACATTTATTTTACACCTTGTAACAAGAATGTGAAAAATAACTCAAAATGTTCCTGTCTTATGTCAGTGGTTCTTGAAATGGTTTTCAGGTGACTGTGTCACCTGAAGAACCAGTTTATGAACCACTGACCCAAGACAGGAGAGTATACAGTGTGCAATCAAAATTCATGACAAATGGCAGCTATTGCAGATACGACTTTCTTGCATTCACATGACGATGTGTCATAAGACACTATTGAGAATTTTTGAATTTTAACTTTACAACATAACTGTTCATTAAAAATTGCGACCGTCCATCTCAAAGGAGCCGTAAATACAGCAAATATCAATGTGCACTACTATTAGTGAAAATACCAGGCGCCCCAAACATGGGTATATGTAGAAAACTGATCGTTTGTAAAAACTATAGTAGTTGGTGATTTCAAAACATTAGTATTTTTTGAGTTATCAACAAACATACATGTATATGTCAGAATTGTATTTTTTCAAATTCAACAAAAACGTAAAACGTTCATTTGATGTAATTTCAACCCTTGTTTCCACCCCATGTGAAATTGACAGGCACAAATTTAAGTTGCTTTATACTTTAATAGTATAGGATATATAGGTTCTCTTATTTCCATTGATACCAAAATCATGAAAATCCAATAGACTGTTACGTAATTGTGACGTCATAGATTATTTCAAAATCAAGGGATGGGGTCGGTGGGGCAAGTTGACCCCTTTTTGTTCAAACGACCGTGAATCGGGAATGATTAAAGGTCTAGAAGATTTTCCTGTTTACACAAGAAAGATATATACCCGGACTATGTGTTGCGTAAATACTATGACTTTGCAGCTTATGGTATTCTAGTATTTGAATAGATGCATTTTTATGTACAAGTACCGTAAACATGTCTCTAAATCAAGAATACACAAGCTATAAAACCTAGGACCATTAAACCTACGGCGTAGGTTTAATGGTCCCAGATTTAACCAATTATTGTCCCAGATTAAACCAATCATTCATCTGCAACGTAGGGTCAAAACATAGTTCTTTTAAGCTATCAAATATTTGGTGCATTAAGTCTTTGTCAGTACTGGTCTTTGTTATTACATGTACATTAATTCCAATACATCTTCTAATCAATAACGGATGCTTGGTGTTGAAAATCACCAAACATTTGACATCAAAGAAAATTTTGTGGTGTATTGATTTTTCATCACCAAGCCTCCGTTATTAATAGAAAATACATTGGAACTATTATATATCAGATTATAAGATAACAAAGACTTGTTGCAACAAAATCATAGGTCAAAAGAACTATGTTTTGACCCTACGATGCCATCCATTCACTTAAAGCCAGTCATCTGTTAAAACATTTTGACAAAATTGAGTTATTGGTGGTTTTGAGGTAACTGAAGGAAAGACATTATTTTGACAAATTTTTAAGTAACTTTTTACATGGTTAGCATTCGTCACGCTCGAGTGAATTCGGGGTCAAATTTCAAAAATGCTCTAAATATGTCGAGTTGCATATCAAATTAATCGTTTCGTCAAGTAGAATACAAATATATATACTTTTATATATCTAGAAGGTTTGGTTAAGCAGATATTTGCCGAAATTCACTCAAGCGTGAAATGAGGTCAAATTTTCAACAAGGTCTAATTTACACGAATGACATGTCAAATTGTTTGTCATGACTTGTACATTACAAATATCTATACTTTTAACATGTTTGGATAACTTAATTTAAGATAAACAGGATTTTTTGATAAACGACCATGATTGTAGAGGTAAAAGTACTTAAGTGCAAAACAGAGATTATTGATTGCATAAAATCAATAATCGCTACAGTCTTCTAAATCACCATAAATGATGCACTTGACTATACAAATACATGTACCTTATATGTATTCAATACTCCTTTGCATTTAAAAGTTATAGAAAAGTCAGAACTTAAAACACTCATATCTCAGAACTAGTATTATGTGACTTAAGTACTTCTTATTCTACACTCTTCAATTATTCATGACGTAAAATGTTATGATAGCTGGTTCGTCTGATTTTCATTTCACTCGTCTTTAGTGCTCGGTTAAATTTCCAGTCCCACCAAATATTTCCTGTTGGACTGTTTCCTGATGGCCACAAATAGAGCCCGTTCAAATTCGAACGATAGGCAAATGAATGGCACCACCCAGATCCTTTAAATTTCTCAGCGCAGTTTCCACTACTCCATTCATCATTATCCCTATCCCTGGTGCTGAAGGCTATACCATTGAAACTGGAAAGTGGATCTTTAGCATTGCCGCTGTATCCAGCAACATGGAGTCTATAGTTCGACGTAGCGCTGGCAACACTAAATGAATCATACAAAGCGTAGGCCGTGTCTCCATCAAATGCCTCCAAGTCAACACGTAGCTGCCATTCACCAGATTGTGTTAGTGCATGAATGTGTCTAAGACCAAGCCAATACTCTCCTTCTAAATTCCCAAAGCCATTCTCATACTGATCCCAACCTATGAAAAAGTCCACAGATCCATCAAAACGCTTTTGAAATACTGTCCAAGGACCACCATCATTGCGAGGAGCTTGAGTCCTTAGGATATATGGTATAGACACCACTTCCAGTTGACATCCCCTTTAAGAACACACCTTGGCAGTCTTTTTGTGGGCGCATAACAGGCAGTACTTCATTCATTATATTCACTTGACTAAGAAGAAGATGAGTCATATTTTCCATAAGAGTAGATATGGTTTAAATGTTTTCTTGTATATCAATAAAATTTGTTGTTATTTGCTGTTCCTGTCTTTCCATCATCTGCGGGATGATCATAATGACATCACTAATATTTTCAAGAATGTTGACTTTAACAACAATATTCTTCTTATAATAGTCCGTGTCATAGGAGCACTCTGTTCCGTAGCAATCTGTAGCTGCCAGTTTATCAGTTAAAGACCGTTTTATCGGTGTGCAATTAGTTGAATGTATTAACACTGCAATGATAAACACATACATGATGATGGATGCATCCATTATGAATAAATGGTGACTATGAAGTCAATGGCAAATCTTAACAAGCACGAAACCACGTCTATACCCTCAGATGTTTTACAAGAAAAATCGGGACTGAATTGTTGTTTGCTGTTCACATGCTAATGTATGATTACACACAGAAAAAAGTTGTGTTAAAAAAAGAACATGGTTAACAGGTTGGGTTAAATTTTGCACAATGTTGGGCAAAATTTGACACAATGTTGGGTAATGGTGCACGTTTAACCCAACATTGTGTCAAATTTTACAATGTCCCCTTTTTAACACAACTTTTTTCTGTGTGTACCAACGCAGAGGATATGACATACCAACATGTGCGTACAAACAAAACAAACCCAGTTTCTAATCTGGCCCTAGATTTCTAGTGTCATAGCAAGAATCTCTACACTTTTAATATAACCCCTATCCAATAGTATATAAATTTTAAAAACACTACGCCATCCTCATTTTGTGTGTGTCAAGTATCCGAAATTGACCGAAAATATACCCAATTTAGAAATTGGATGTGTTCATCTGAGATGTAAATCAACCGATCGCCATTGGCGATCTATGATTTTTAATGTGGGTATCAAACGGGGATAAAGGAAACATCTGGGAGTGCGAACAAAAATCTGAGCAAAACTATGTAATTTTTTGCAATCTTGATGTTCACGAAAAAAGTCAATATTTACTAAAAACTGACATATCTCCAGTACACATCTTTAAATTCACACAAAGTGCGCGAAACATTTTGACATTTTACATATAAATGTTAAAAAATAAGGGAGTGTGAAATTTGTGTCAGTGGGGGGGGGGGGGGGGGGGGGGCTCGTAACTAGAGGCAAATGGTTTGTCCCCACCCCCTCCCGACCTTGGCGCCGCCACTGCCCATTGTTCTATTGCTATACAAAAAATTTCCAAAAAAAACCCAAAGTCAGGCACGTATGCGTATACATTGTCAATGTGACAACTCCCACCGGGGTATATCAATGCTTACCAGCACAGACATACCAACATGGGTGTATAAACTAAACAAACCAAGCTTTTAATCTGAATCTAGATTTCTGGTGTCATGGTTGTTTTCCCCAAATGTGACATCCACATGGATTCTTAAAGGAGCACGGTCTGGCGGTTTCAGTTTCAAACTTACAAATCATGTTGGTATACCATTTTGATCTCAAGCCGGTTGCCCCTCCTATAAACAAGAACCCATGGCAGTTCGTCTGATGTGAGTACTCCTCCGGAGGTACATTAATGCTGACCAACTCAGAGTTTAACATACCTACATGTGCGTATAAACTATAAACAACCAAAGCTTCTAATCTGACCCTAGATTTCTGGTGTCATGAATCACCCATGAGGGTGTCACGTTTGGGAAAGACAACCATGAGTCATGGTTGTCTTTCCCAAACGTGACACCCTCATGGGTGATTCCAAAGTAACGTTTGTGACCGAAAAATTGGAAAATTTCACTTTTAAATGGCCACAGAACCTAGCACAAATATTATATCAACGAGTTTGTTGTTGATAATGGTGCTCACTGGTGGGATCAAGACATGCAGGTGTTTATCTAAGATTAAAATAATCTCCAAAATGTTTTTTGCTCCAAATGACTTCAAAGTAAAATTTCTCTGACATGTTAGCGAATATTTTATTGCACTTTTCACACATGATTGGTAACATATTTACAAATAGTTCATAAAAGTGGTAGGAAATTCTATTGTCAGGATTTCTTTAAATGCAATATGTTTGGTAACGTCTGGTAACGTTTGTGACATTTTGGTGTAACTTGTTGGTAACGTTTGTGACATTTTTGAATGAAAACATGTGCTCATTCATGCACGGGTAGAAAAAATTCAAAATTTCTTTCTGATTAGAAAATACTTTTCACATACCGAGTAACAAACGTATGACTGAACAAACTGCTCATATGGTCGAATAAAAAAGCTGATTTTTTGCTTGAAATCAAAAAATGTTTAGTTTTCACTGGAATGAGCCACATGGATCACTAAAGAAGCTGGTCTGGTTGATCAGTTAATGATCATCACAAATGGTTTCTCAATGGGTTCTTATGATCAAGGTAAAGGGGTATTAAAACTATCCATGATGAATGCTTCAAAACTCAACTTGTAACTTTCGTTCCGAGACCATTATTTTAAAACGGAGTCAAGCCACACTATACAACATGACCACGCTTTACATTAAAGCTATGCATGATGTCATAGCTCAATCTGAAACTTGAGCTATCTGTTCAATCTGTTTTTAGACCATTACATTAACCATCGTCTTCCTGAGCCTTTTTGTAACACGTCTTCCTGAGGGGGTGGATACCCCACTGTGATTTTGAATTTGGGACCCCAACAAGTTATATTGTTTGGTACTATGGTATAGGATAGGGTCTCCTCTTTCCAATGATACCAAAATCATGAAAATCGGTGAAGGCGTTACGTAATTATGACAAAAAATCGTGATTAAGGGTACGAGGAATCCACATGCTCAGGAAAATGTGAATCCTAACTATTTTTCAATCATGAAAAG
>JXSR01S025237.1:5227-15995 GCA_000969725.1 Ophiothrix spiculata
ATTGTTCGTTTGTTTATTTATTTAGGATTTTCAACACATCTATGAGGCAACAAATAAACTTTGTCAAATCTGTTAATTTCAGCTAAATGCTGTCTAAAAATAACTTGAAATTTGTGTCAGTGATTGAACTAGAACAGGGGGCATGACTGATACAATATCACGGTTAGTGGTGTTTGACTGCCTTTGACTGAGGAAAATATCCATTATAATGGAATGGATGGAATCTATAATGTTTATGAAATTGAGGACCCTAGAACAAGAAGGGGGTTAAGTCACATTGAGTACAAACTGAGAAAATGGCAAAAACATAAATTAATTGGTGCTGTCTTGAATGGTATTGCTGTATTTCGCAGTGACTTTTATGCATGCTCTGATCCGACTGATCGTCAAATTACTACAAAACTTGTACAGAATGTAGAAATGAGAATTCTGTAGCAGAAAAATTGACACAACTCAATTTTCAAGAATTTGTGATTTAACCCCCTTTTAGTTCTAGGGTCCTCAATTGTCCTCATTGCCCATTTTTGCAGCTTGTCGATATTTTTCTAGGTATATTTTTCATACATTTCCCCATAAGAACGTCATAATTAATATAAGGGAGTACAGTATTCGTACAATAAGTATAAAACATGTTGGGTATAAAATGTTTCAGTTTAGTCCTGGGACCATAAAACCTACGAAGGTTTTATGATCCCAGGTTTAGTCAATATTCCGATATTTCTATATATATTGTCTTAGCTATGACGTACGTACGTTTTCCACGTCAGATTTTCATCGATGACTGACACCCAGAAATTTGGTTGAGCCTACTCGCGTGCTGTGATACATTATCTAAATACATTAAGTTTACATTTTTCATCGGAAACTGTATCCTTATCTGCAGCATCAATATATTTATTAGTGTATTAGTGGTAGCTGGAGTACCTAGCAAAATATAGTTTGTTTTACTAGCGTTATAGATAGTTTGTTTGCTTTGAACCAAGGCAAGGGTTGATATCTTTTAGCTCCTTGTTGCTTTACGTCATTTTGGATTTTATTTTCGGATGAGAATATAAATAATAATGTTGTATCATCAGCAAACAATATCAAACAAAGAAGTAGTAGCAGCAATGTCATTTATACAATATGAATAATATACGGGCTCATGAGGACTGAACCTTGCATGGGCACTCCAAAAGTTATCATAGGTCTACTTATATTCTGAACACAACCCTTAGGAGTGGGACATTTTTTACTTGTCCAAACATTAAAAACGGATTAAGTGAGGTCACTGTCAAATTCAGTATTAGCAAATCATAAGCATGTGATGGTGTAGGCCTTACAAAATTTGTTCATATTAGACAAACTATACTCACCGGATTTTGGTAAACTAAATTTTGGAATGGTCTATTTTATATGTGCTTAGGCATGAATGAGAAAAGATGACACTGAATTCAGTAGATAGAGGACAAAATACGTGCCGAAGTTTTCAATTTCTTCGTACATCGGAGAATGCTTGGACCTAGCGATCTGGTAGACCTACCTTTTTTCCGCCTTTTAATTGCAGATCGACGGCACGTTTTCATATATCCAACTTTAGAAATTCAAAGATTTGTCAAATTTGCATGCTCCAATTAAAGCACATTAACAATAATTTAAAAAAATGCAATTTAAAAAATCCTGGGAAGGTGGAACTTCAACTGATCAATATTTAACATCATAACAACGATGTGTTTTGTGTTCTTTCTACTGTAATATCATTGAATAAGGACAAATGAAGCCAATATGAACGCGGAGCACTACAAATTTGTACGAATAATATCCCGCTTATTGGGGTTTGTAAGGCTTGTGTGAATTGCAAGTTAAATAATGAACATTCTTCTACTATTAAAGATAACAACGAAACCAGTCACGGTAATATACCCTAAAGCCATAAAATTCAAGTTTGTTTAAAAGGATGTCATGATTAATCGTATCAAAAGCTTTTGATAGGTCTAGGCCTAAATGACCAAGTGTATTCTGGTTTTTTTTTACAGCTGTTGTCACATTGTCAACGAGCTCAATGATGGCCATATAGGTACGATTCGTAGATTCGTAGACGGAATCTGGACATTTAATACACGAGACACTTCAAGTCAATACCCGTTCGATATTCATACCCGAAATTCATACCTTTTGTCATGTTTGTTTGTAAAAATGGCTATAAATGTTATAGTTTGTTAATTTTTTTGAGTTGGAGTGGATGGGAAATCAATCATTTAGGCCCCTATAATTAGTTAATTTCAAAAATGTCTTAATTGGGATTCGTAAATGCAATTTTCATCATGAAATGGTATGTTTTTAAGTTCAAATTAAAATTCAAAATTATGTTAACGAATTGGCCTTGAAACTCATTTAAACTTTGTTGGACCATTTCTGATATTAGATTTAGATCAATTCTTATTTTAAAGCAAATTTTAATCCATCTTATACAAATCATACCCCAAAATACTAAGTTAAACTGTTCTTAAAATACGGGTATGAACTGTCTCGGGGATGAAAATGAACGGGTATGAAGTGTCTAGGATTCAAGTAAACATGGTATAGAAGTGATTTGAACGGAATCCAAATTGTTTTTCATTTAACATGTCATTTATATCCATAAACTCCAGGCCTTCATCCGTAATGAACATATTTCAGCGTCATATTTTTTTTGTAAAAATTATTAACAATGTCCTTGGTGGAGATATCTGTACCCCCCCCCCGCCCCCGGAAAACGTGCAGGGTTTGAGTGTGCGCAATTAAGTTAATTAGGTCCGTATGCAAAAAAGAGTTAGACCGGGTCTAAAGTTAGACCTGGTCTAAGTGAAATTTTGTCCCACCGGAAATACATTTTCTTCTGCATTTACATGAGTTAATTTCTATTATTTGTGAAAATTGCATTTAAATCTTTAAGATCATCTACTTACTACAGGAAGAAAATGTGAGTAAAGGTCCCTTTCTGACTAAAGTAGATTTCCCTATAGACCAGGTCTAACTCTTTTGTGCATACGGACCTTAGTCTCTTAGGTGGTTCAGAACAGCTGTTTTGAAAGTTGATGGCCCGGTTGATGGAGCAACTTTGAGCCAAATCGTTTGGGGGTATTCATATCTACCAAAAACAAAACCAATAAGCCCCAAAAATCAGAGGTCATGGATGACAGGGGGCGCTTCATATGTAACACTTTCTCTCTAAATTCCAAAGATTGAAAAATCAATCTTTTAATTTTGAGTGTGCACTCACGGCAGACTTTTTTGGATTGAAAAGTCAATCTTTCAGACAAGCCCGTACCCAGGGGGTGTGCGGTGGGGTGGTTTATTGCCACTTCGTCCAAACCCATTTCGTCCAATGCCACTTGGTCCAATTCCCAATTTGGCCAATAGCCAAGTTGGCCAATGTCAATTAGGCCAAAACCCATTTCGGCCAATGCCATTTAGGCCAAAACCCATTTCGGCCAATGCCATTTAGGCCAAAACCCATTTGGGTCAATGCCATTTGGGCCAAAACCCATTTGGGCCAAAACCCATTTCGACCAATACCATTTCGGCCAAAACCCATTTATATAGATAATAACTATTTTTTATTGTCATATGCTGAAATTTTGTTTTACTTCCATTATAGATAAGAGAATGTCTAACGTCTATGCTTCTATGCTCCCGGGGGTGGGGTGGGGGATATTATTGTTTATTGTCATGTGCTGAAGTTTTATTTTCTTCCATTATAGATAACATAATGACCCTAGTATGTAAATTTATTAACTACACCTCACTTACTGTAACTCTTACATAAAATTTGTTTTCATATTGATCATTTAGTTTCTGGGCGAATTTTACAATTATATCAGTAAAATTAAGTGTGTTTATTTTATCTGCCAAAAACCAAGATGGCTGCCATTTAAATATGCAAATTAGGCATATTTGTGCATTTTTGCTCTGTTTCTCTTTCATTTTGATATTGGGTATCATAAAGCCGAGGTTTAAAGGCACTATTACACTTTTAGTTCAAATATGATTTTTAGTGTCCTTGTCACCTAAACCCCCCTCCCTCGGATCAGCACATGGGAGCATAGACCTTACGACATTCTGTTATCTTTATTGGAAGTAAAATAAAATTTCAACTCATGACAATAAACAATGGTTATAATATTAAAATGAAGAAAGATGAAAATAAAACAAAAATATTCTAGTCATGCTCTCTAAAGAAAGTTAGCCATAATGGTTATTGGCCTAAATGGCTATTGACCCAAATGGCATTGGCCCAAATGGGTTTTGGCCTAAATGGCATTGGCCCAAATGGGTTTTGGCCGAAATGGCATTGGCCGAAATGGGTTTTGGCCTAAATGGCATTGGCCGAAATGGGTTTTGGCCTAAATGGCATTGTCCGAAATGGGTTTTGGCCTAATTGACATTGGCCAAAATGGCTATTGGCCAAATTGGGAATTGGACCAAGTGGCATTGGATGAAATGGGTTTGGACGAAGTGGCAATTTATATATTTTTTTCAATCTTTGGAATTTGAAGAGATACAGTGCTTTAATTTGGACGATTTGTGATGGTAGACTGTTCCAGTTAATGAAAGTTTTGGGGAAGTAAGAATATTTGTAAACGTACTTGTTGCAGGTGATAATATGGTAAGATAAAATACAAAATCTTTCAAATAAGTTTATAAATCATTATCTTACACGTAAGTCAGAGATTTTTGTAATTGGATTTTTGGCAAAGAAAAACAAAACGTAATATGGCAACACTGTCTCTAGGGATTGCGCGAACATTCATACGAAAGCGAAACCTGAGTCGAAACTCAATGTCACAGCGCGTTTTCATTCGGTTTTGAACCTGAAATACAAGAAAAGAGAGACGATTCTTAAAGCCGACAAAACGAAGGTAACTCTAGGATCCCATAAACATAAGGCAATGTAGTTGAAAGGATTTTTAAGTCTCGGGCTATTGGCCTATGCGCAACAAACTTTGCAAAACTTTTCACACCACCAGTGCCACTTTCACAAGTTTATCTGGGACACGTAGTTGTGCTCAGCTAGTTGTGCTCACCCAACTTTATGGTCGGTTATTTTTACTTGTAAAGGTTGTTTCAGACTAGCTGTCGTTGCGGCATGCGACGTTGCGGCACACGACAAAGTATTTGCAATTTTGAGTTGTCGCACTGTAGCACGACACATTTGCATATTCAAATTGCCGCAATGGTCTGTCGCAAGAAAAGTTGAATTTATTCCAACTCAAAATACTGTGCCGTTGCGACCATCGCGACAGGGTAATCGATATATCGGCTTGTCGTGCTTGCCGCAAACATTTTCTGATGCGACAAGGACAAGGTCGAGTTTGCGCACTTTAAATTTTTGCCTGTCGCATGGTCGTGCGGCAGGCTAGTGTGAAACCAGCTTAAGGCTTTACTATGTCCGACCTAAACTTAAAGTTGGGCTTTATTTATATTCCAAAATCGGGAGTTTCATTTTCACGAATTTCAGCCTCATCTAATGTCTCCGTTCGGACTAATGATAATGCCCGATGTTCGTCATGAATGAACTTCGTAATGGGGGGATGATATTTTATGTAAAATAAAATGACAATTTCCACGGTGTTCAATGCACTTGGAAGGCTAATTTAAAATCAAAATTTCTACAGGAATTTGTCACCAAATAACCATTTTAATAGGTTGAGGTGAATGAGAAGATTTGTAATGTGCATTCTTGTGTTATTAAAATATGGTTTTATGATTTTAGTAAAAATATGATTTCATGAGCGCTCTAATTGAGTTACGGTGCTACCAAGCTCTACCACTTTTGGACCACTAATAAAGCCCCACTGTGTGCGGTATAGTAAAAAAATCGTAAAAACACACACAGTGGGGCAAGCATCACTATGCTCAGCTCACCCAACTTTATGGTCGGTTATATTTTTACTTGTAACTTATAGATTTTACTACGTCTGACCAGAGAGGTGCGAATTAAAGAGCACCTCTCTGGTTCGACCTAGTAAAATTGGGCTAAATTGATTTATTTAATTATATTCCAAAACTAAAACTTTGGGAGTTTCATTTTCACGAAACTCAGGCTCAGCTAGCGTATGGAAAATATCATTCTTGTTTACCACGTTGTAGAATACGATTCTTACTGCATTTGCAGTTAGTGATTTTTTCCCCGTTTTTGGTTTATCTTTTTTAAAGTATGGATTATTTAGATGATCAAGAGCGAAGAAAAACTTCGAAAGGAAGTTAGCACAGAACATCAAAGAAGACTCCAAAAGCTTTTATGCTAAATCATTATGTTAGATCCAAGCAAAAGATCAAAGATGCTGTTGGGCCCCTCAAAACAGACTCAGGGGAGACAATACCACCTGGAAAACCAACTGCTGATGCCCTAAACAACTTCTTTGCATCAGTATTCACAGATGAGAAAGACTAACTTCCCACACCTGACACCATCTACCAGGGACCTGAAGAAAGCAAGCTAAAGAACTTTACAGTGAACAAAGAAATTGTTAGAGACATGCTCCAGGGATTAGATCCATCAAAAGCTGCGGGACCTGATGATATTCCACCATCCATGCTTAAAGCATGTACACAGCTAATTCTTACCATCAACGACTTAGCTCAAGGCATCGAAGATAAAGGCCAGACTGATTTAATCCTCCTGGACTTCGCTAAAGCCTTCGATAAAGTGTCCCATCGTCTCCTACTTCACAAGATCCAGCATTATGGAATCAGAGGCCGAACTCTACTCTGGATTAAAGACTTCTTGAGTGAGAGAACACAGCAGGTCCTGGTAGATGGTTACTCCAGCAGCGAAGCTCCTGTTACCTTCGGTGTACCACAAGGCAGCGTACTCGGTCCACTACTATTCTTGACCTACATTAATGATCTACCTGCCAGTGTGAAATTCTCCACCACCAGGCTCTTCTGACGACTGCGTCCTCTACAAGCGCATCACATCTGATCTTGATTCCTCCAAGCTCCAAGATGACCTGGATTTACTATAGTCATGGGAAAATTCTGGCTCATGAAATTCCATCCTTCAAAGTGCCAGGTAGTGCGCATCACCAACAAACGCAAACCGGTCATATCTGCCTACAAGATCCATGGACAGTTGCTGGAGGAAGTCTGCTCAGCCAAGTATCTGGGACTCAACTTAGACAACAAACTGAATTTCAACACACATGTCGACAGTACCACCAAGAAGGCGAACGCAACTCGTGCCTTTATCAGTCGTAATCTCCACAGCTGCAGCAGACGTATTAAAGAAGCAACCTACAAGACCTATATTCGACCTATCCTCGAATATGCCTCGGCAGCATGGGACCCACACACCCAGAGGAACATTGGCAAGCTAGAACAGGTCCAGCGCAGATGTGCACGGTTTGTCACAGGCAACTACGATCGCCATGCAAGTGTTACATCCATGATAAACTACCTTGAATGGAACAATCTCCAGAGCAGACGTCAACAAGACCAACTCTCAATGCTCTACAGGATACGCTTCAACCTGGTAGACATGGACTGGACACAATTCCTAACCACTCTGTCAACAAGTACTAGAGGTCTTAAATCCCGCTTCTGGATGCCATTCTGCAGTAGCAAGACGTATCATTCTTCATTTTTGCCCCGCACTACAAGGGACTAGAACATTCTGGAGAAAGATCCTGCAAACTTTTCCACCCTCGATGCTTTCAAGGCTGCATTGAGGACTGGCTCCAAGTAAACATGCAGTATCCTGATTTTTAACCGCACCTACTGTAAATACTTTTTAACCGAGCCCACTGTAAATATATTTGCACTTTTGGGTGGATATTGCATTAAGTTATCTTGGACTTGGAGCACACACCCCACTGTAGTGTGATTATATTCAGTTATTGAAGTCTAGAAGAATAAAGCTCTAGCAGAAGAATTAAGCCAACCGCTTGCCATCATCTTCAATAAATCACTGAGCGAAGGTGTGATCCCAACTGACTGGAGAACAGCACATAGGCCTATTTAGTACCTGTATTCAAGAAGGGATCAAGAGCAAAGGCAGGGAACTAATAGACCCATCAGCTTAACATCAGTGATTGGAAAGGTGCTGAAAAAAATCATCAGAGACCAAGTTACTGAACATCTTGACAAGCATAACTTCATCCACAGCACACAGCATGGCTTCAGAAAAGGAAGATCATGTACAACCAACCTAATTGAATATCTTGAAACCATATCAAACCATCACCAAGCATGTTGACGAAGGTACACAGGTCAGTAGACGTAGTGTACTTAGATTTGGCAAAAGCCTTCGATACTGTTCAGCATTAAGAGATAAATAAATAAGGTCAGAGTACATGGTATTGAAGACAAAGCATTGAGATGGATAGAGTCATGGTTGGAAAACAGAAAGCAGAAGGTATTATTGTTTCAAATAAATTTCGGACACGAACTGACAATTTGATCGCAGCCAACGCGTATCCACAAGCTGTGACAAGCACAGGACATTGGGAAGTACGCAGATAACAGTACTGCGACATCGCGCGCGCATGGAAAGCGTTGCGTATTTGCGTGAATTGCACATGCAATACTTTGACGCAAGGCTTTGAATTTTCATGTCCAAAAATTATTTGAAACAACAATAGTAACCCAAGGTGCAGAATCTAGTTGGAAAAATGTAACAAGCTCAGTGGTACAAGGGTCAGTACTAGGACCCCTCTGCTTTTCCATGTAGCCTACATGAATGACCTTGAATGTAAAGTTGGCGAGAACTCAATAGTAAGCAAATTCACAGACGATACCAAACTCATCCACCCAATTAAATCAGCAGGCGACATCGAAGACATGCAAGAAGACATAAATCATCTTCAAACTTGGGCCAAAGGCTGGCAGATGCGGTACAACACTGACAAATGCGGGGTGTTGCATTTTGGCTACCACAATAATTGCCACACATACAGCATGGGAAGTACAAGTCTCAACGAAACCAAACAGGAGAAAGACCTTGGTGTAATATTCCACAATTCATTGAAATCATCCCAACAATGTGCAGCAGCTGCCAAGAAAGGTAATCAAGCATTGGGTATGATCAAAAGGAACTTTACATACAGAGGAAAGGAGATCATCCTGAAGTTGTACAAATCATTGGTCAGACCACACTTAGATTATGCCATGCAAGTCTGGAACCCACACCTTGAAAAAGACAAAAAGCTGATTGAGAGAGTACAAGACAGAGCCACAAAGCTGATTCCAAACCTAAAAGACAAATCATATGAAGAGAGACTTGCCAGCCTCAACCTAACAACAGTTAAGAAAAGATGTGAGAGAGGTGATTTGATACAGACATTCAGAATCATGAACCAGATCGATAACATACAACCAGATCTCCTTTTCAAGCCAGCTATCTATACCAGTACCAGAGGACACTCACAAAAACTAGCCAAACCAAGAACAAATCTTAACATCAGGAAGTTCTTCTTCAGTCAGCGAGTAGTGGAACCATGGAATAAACTTCCCCAGAGCACCACCCAACAGCTTCCCAAATTGGATTATTAATGGGCTAATAAGCCCCCGTAAAACCCAGCCACACTACTCCACTGCAAGAAGATGGAAGTGTGGCATCAAAGGTAATTTCAAGTACCTCATTCTTGTCAATGAATGTTTTCTCCTCCCTATTTGATTATCTATGCATGTGAAACATTGCATAGATGTTCTTCTCCTGTTGGTGTAGTCTTCTCCTTCTCCTCCTTCATAAGACGCTTTATAAAATCACCCCTAACTCAAAAAGTACATGAGCCCCAAGGACCAAACGTGGCACACATATGGCCCATAACTAGAGGTAGTGCCTTTTGGTAGTCTTAGGCCCAGGGGCCCAAATGTTTATTTAAAAAATCACCTCTAGCGACCAAACTGTAAAAGGTACACAGACTAAACTTGGTACACATGTGACCCAGAACTAGAGGTAGTGCCTTTTGGTAGTCTTAGGCCCGGGGGCCAAAGGCCTTAGGCCCCAGGGGCCCAAATGTATAGTTATAAAATCGCCTCTAGAGACCAAACTATGAAAGGTACAAGGACCGAACTTCGTACACATGTGGCCCATGACTAGAGGTAGTGCCTTTTGGTAATGTTAGGCCAAGGGCCCCAAGGCCTTGGGGCCCAAATGTATTAAGGCCCTGCGGGGAAACCCGAAACCCCGAATTTTCCCGGACCGGACCGGACCGGACCGGACCGAAACCGGGTCGGGAAATTTTTTTGAGCTTTTTTCGGGTTCGGTACGGTCCGGGAAAAATATTACCGGGGTCGACCGGGTCGGGGAATTTATACTCGGGGTCGGGGAAAGTTTACATTCGGTCCGGGAAATGCAAAAGCTCGTTCGGGGTAAAAATAAAATGGAGCAACAATTAATCGCTGTGTCTATAATGTCATTTTTTAACTTGCACTTTCACGTCCATTTAATCGTTACTTTGCATTAGTTGCTGATCTGTCATTTGTCATTGTCTTGCATTTCATGTACCTGAAATGTGACGCTGTTCATTGATATCATAAAATATACTACTTCAGGTTGAGCTCTTGGGGATCATTATATGATCCCACGCCTTCCAATCTATAAATATTAATTACAATTTTTGCCACAATGTTTTGAGTTGAAACTCTATTTTTTCCTTTACCACTTTACCGAAAAAAGCACATTTAGACTTGTGACGTCAACAAGCATTTGCTTCTTATAAACAATGACATAAATTCCCCGCGCGCCAAGAGAATGATCTATGATTGGTTAAAAATCGGACCATAAAATCATTTGAACATTTTT
>JXSR01S025237.1:35353-48977 GCA_000969725.1 Ophiothrix spiculata
ATTGTTGATAAATAAAAGTATAAATAATCTTTAATGAAGTCATAATAGTCCAAATATGGTACTTTAACTGTTTGCCAGGAATTCATGTAATTTTCCCCTCCCTTCGGACTGTATTACTCTGGAACACATATTTTTTGTAACGTCAATGATTTTGAATAATCGGTGTTAAAATATGATTTTATATTAAGTTATTTTGAGAAAAATTCATATTTGAGCATTCATATGCCAATTTGATATTTCTGGGTTCAGGACCACTTGCCGTGGAATGGCCCATAACTCTTGGAAATAGTGTTCAATTGCCTTCAAACTTTCAGATTATAAAGCTGAGATATTTTTCTACTCACTTATAACAAAAACTTTCAAATTAATAAACTCTTTCTATTTTTAATATTTTTTTGAAAATAAAACGCATCTTGGTACAAAGAATTTTGATACAGCCAGTAGTGTAAACAAAATCGGGATATCATAGCTGTGAGAAAGAAGTAGTGTGTGGAAAATGTCTGATTTCTGACCAACATCTGGCGCGTTTCTTGATTTTAACATACATTTAGCAGCTTGAGTGTCTATGGCCATGCATTTTGAACTGGCCACACAAAAATGGAGGTGTTGTTACACTTTTCCAAACTTCATCTTGTTTATAATTCATGATATCTTTGCAAAACAAGAAGTTATTGCCATGCTTATGGTGTCATTTTGTAGCTTAAGATTTGCCTTAGTAGGCCTGCAAAGGAGGATTAGTTACCATGAACAGTTATTGAGTTATGGCTGTTTGAATCCAGAACAGCCAAGGTGAAGGATGCGGCGGTGGAGGAGGTGGCGGTGGAGGAGGTGGCGGTGGAGGTGTGTACAAAGTCTATGAGAAATAGAGATTTTTGCTGTTCACTGGCAATTAAATCATCACATCTTTGCAACTGTAGGGGATACAAACACAGATTTGGTCTTAAATTACAGCTAGACAAGTATATTAAATAGTTTGACTATTTCTGAGTCTAAATTGTATAGATTTTGTTTGGTTAATTACCAACTTTAACCAGTTAACTACCCATTTTTTACATTGAACGCTGTAGTAATGGACCAGGAATATCTTGAAAAATTTAAAGTGCGATAAAATTTTAATTATTTACCCTATGAAGGTCAAAGTATACATTTTCTGAACTGAAATTTGATGTAGAATTCAAAAATGCAGTTAGTTTCCTTGTATGGGTTAAGAATTAAAGGTTGTTGTTAAAAATGTGAAAATAATTTTAATTGTTAAAACGCAATTTGGATCACCCTGTATTTAAATATTACCGTACAACTTTGATTTATTTGTTCCAATCTTTGGTGAGCTCATTGCATCCTTTGTCTAAGCAAATACACCTAAATTTAGGTTTTTTAATCCAAATAAAAAATTAGGGTGCATTGGTGCACTCAATTTTGATATTGAATTATTTTGTTCACCCTGTATATTTTCAAGGTCACCACGTATATTGCATTGAACTTGATGTAATTAGATTGCTTACATACTCAGCTTTTCAAAAATGTATACTTTTATTACATTAGGGTGGATAGTTGTAGAGATATTCTAATTTGAAACAAGTATGGTCTCAAAGTTTTACACATTTGTACTGTGACCTGGGACCTACTTAAATTACAATAGAACTTTTCAAAATCCATTCGGAAATCTCCAGAACATTGATCACATGGCCATTTTTTCAACCAATCATGTATAAGCTCATTAGTATGCACGATTTTGTCAACAAAAAAGTCTGAAAAATCACTCGCATTTCAGTGCAATAAAAGTGAAAAATAAATAGAACCAGACCCATACAATATTAGATCACTCATTCTGAACAACTTTTGGCCGATGGTACCATAAGCTCACTGACATAAAGAGTGAAATTTCCATTTGAAATTGGCTGATCTGCGCTGATTAAGCTTAAGATTTGAAGTTGCATCAGGGCGGTCAAACTGAAAGTGACTCTGTAGTATTGACGCTAATTCCAAGTTCAAATTCGTACGCAACCATTTTACGAGAACGCGAACTTAACATTCTGGTTATTGTGTTGAAAAGTCACTTTTTCTTTCGGTGTGTTTGTTGGCTAACTACTACTCTCATCCAGCAAGTGCTCAGTTAATGTTATTGAGAGTTCGGCTTCCTTATTATTAGTGAAGCAGAGTTGCCTGACTGGTTCACTCATGATACATGCTGATGTACGTAAAACTAACATGTAACACCTATTATATCGACAATAGCAAGCTTACCTTGTCCTACTTATCGATACTGCTTATTGTGAATGCCCATGACACTGAAATAAACTCAGGGCCCTACAGGTGTAAATACCCTTGCCAGCTCTGTCAGCGAGCATGTAAGTGGGGACAAGGGAATTCAGTGTGATTCATGTAATGGGTGGTATCATGCAGATTGTATGAATATGGGTACCATAACTTACGAAGAACTTGATCATTCATGTTATATCTGGATCTTTCACACATTCGGTGGTCCTAACTACTCATTGCATCATTTTGCATCATTCTAAATAACACCTTGGTGAGTTGTAGGCCTAATTGTTTTAATATGCTTTAATAGAAGGGAACACAGTCTATATTGTAGTCAAGTGATACCACTTTATGGGTGTCAAAGATGGTGATAAACATCCTTTGGACACTTTGTTAGAGAAAATGGCCTTGGTAGACAAAAGGTTAATGTGTGTGTTATTTGTGATGGGTCACCCCGAAAGGGGGGACTTTGCAGATGATATCAATTTTAATTTTATCATTTCATCTGTTATAGCATTTTCTAAGCTTTAAAATGACACCTTATTTGTTGAAATTGGCCAAGGCAATCAAATTTTACAACAGAAAATCTGCTGAAAATTCTTATTATTTTCTCTATTTTTTGCTGCCTATTTTCACCAGTTTCTCTAAAAGTATTCTGTCGCAAAGTCACCCTTTCCGGGGTGAGTCATCACATTTGTATAAACTGTAATTCCATTGATCATCATTTATAGGGGTAATTCATTATCCACTTTTCATCCTCAAGGTCACTGTTATCAACATTGAGTTTTTAAGCTAGGAAGAATCCTTGACTGGTATAGGTTGCAATCCCCAAACCATTCTTTCATATGTGCTTGCATTTGGGTGACCCAATGTGTCATTTTCTAATTACTGTCGGGGAACACAGAAGCATAGGGAGATTCTTTAAATGCTGAAAAGCTTGTACCGTATTCGTTCCAATCGGCGGCCATGCTCAGATTAAGCGCCCACCTCATGGTTTTGAATTGTAAAAATAGAGGATAAATAAGCGCCCATGCAGATTTTGAAATCCATAAGTATCACATCGTCAGTTATTTAAATTACAAACCTCTAAAACGGCACCTGCATTACACTGAACAGAAAATTTGCAAACAATGCTAATATGTACGATCGTCAATGATGCAAGTGAAGCATACAAAATACAGCTTGAAAATGGGCGCTTATTAGAATGAATATGGTAACTTGAAAACAAATGGTCGGAATAAAGTGAAATTTTCAGCATACACTTATGATGTTCTCTTCTTTTTATTTAGCTAGAAAAAAGTGAGGCGTTTGTCACATCAGAATCATGAATTGCACCTTTAAATTACTGTAGATAACTCTGAGAAACAATGTTTTACTCTCTTCAAACTTTCAGGCAATGAAACTGAGTTATGTCCTACTCGGTTTATTTGTAGCCAAAAATTTGAAATTATTGTTAAACTGAAAGTCATGTACAGCTAGTCCATCCAGATGGACCTCGCAAGCGAACACGAAGCTCAAAACCTACAGCGCTCACTTGTGAGGTCCATCTAGATGGACTATGCACAGCTGGATCTTAATTATTATGATACAGCCAGTATTTCCCAAATTTCTTAACAGAAAGAAAATTCATACAGTGGAAGAAAATAATATGAAATGATTTATTTGTCTTGCAGATTACATACAGAAAAGGGGGCATATACATGTAGGAGTATTCGAGCTAGGCAGTGAAGAAGAGAGTGCAGTATGGACTACATAGGTAAGGCATTATGATGATAGGCATGTGAAATGCAACAAGTCAACAACAAGTTGATATAAGGCCAAAAAAAAAGGTTTGTCTCAGAAACCCGTGCGCATTGCTATGTGAAAATGAATTTAGCGCGTAGAGCTATGCGCTGGTCTTTCTCTCTCTCTTTCTTTTTTTTTTATCGAGAGTAATCCAGCGATCGACTGCTGCCGGGGTTGCTGTCATTTGCTGTTTTGAATTTACCTTGAATTTTACGTTTTATTTTAACTGTCAAAACTTACCATAGGTAAAACTTGCGGGATTGTACTTAGAAACTGTACAGGGTGTATCAAAAAGAAGTTTACAGTTATTAAAGTGACACCATTTCAAAAAGTATGATACATTCTGAAAATTTGTTTTATAAGTAAAATAGACCATTGTCTTTCCATAACAGAAAAAAATTACAGATGTGCGACAACCAAAATGAAAATTATGGTCAATTTTGTAAATTGTAAATAAAATCAGCTGTGCAAAGATTGCCTGGTTCCACACTTGCAATTTTGACTGAAGGTAACATTATTTAGCTAAAAAGAAGATCAAATAAGACAAAACAAATAACTTCTGACGTTTTGAGGCTAAATCCTTTCCATTTTTGCTTTGTAATTACAGTTTAAGTGTTGAATAAACTTTGGATATTTGACCATTGTCTGCCATTTTTTTATAACACTTCATTTACAAGGCTATTTCACTGTCCACACATTAAAGAAAACAATGTTCCTATATATACTTAAATTCACCACTGTTGTGGCATCAGTAATGGTTTTCCAATATCACTTGGTTTGATGTGTTAAGGTCTCTTCCACAAGGGCTAGTTTAAGCCAAGCCAAAGATATTAACGAATTGATCAACATCTTTTGATCAATGTTTAAAGCGAATTGCCAAAATGTGTCACACTTTGTTAACAGTGCCCTAATCTGACATGCAGGTAATGTAAGTTCTCTAGTCTTTGTAAAAGGGGAAAAAACATAAGGATCCGTCATTATTTTTATTGACTTTGGACAGGCGGTTTTATTTTAAACCATAACTTTTGTTTCAGTTGCCGCACATCTGTAATTTTTTCTGTTATGGAAAGACAATGGTCTATTTTGCTTATAATTTTAACCAATTTACAGAATGTATCATACTTTTTGAAATGGAGGCACTTTAATCACTGTAAACTTAACTTCTTTTTGATACACCCTGTATAAGTGATGAAGGCTAGTACACCTTGCAGATAACTGTCATTTATTATAAAACTATCGTGTACTGGGTACCATACGTCACCATGTTTGCATGGGCGATACATCGACTTGTAATAACAACATTAGTGTTGGGCGATACTCCATAATCCACAAATTGGGCACTTCACACTCGTAAGTTAGGGCGATCAAAATTTTAAGGCATTAAAAGAAAAAAAAAATATCGTATACTGCATAGCTAATTCCCTAAAAAAATAAAAAATCGCATACCGCATAGCGTTTTTGCAAATGGTTTCTGAGATAAACCTTTTTTTTTTTGGCCTGACCAATTAGTACCGTATTTGCTTTATTATACCTCACTTTGACTCTGGGGATGTGGTTATAGGGAAAGTAGTAAAATCTGCCACACGGGGAATAGTCTGCTCTTGTTTGTGAACGGCCATTGAATGAACATGAAAAGCTTGTGAATATTTATTAGGTAAAATAATGTATAATAGATAAATAAACAAACTGAAGAAAAATCATGGTCTGCAAGTTGCACAGAGGCAATTTGAAACCCAGGAACAAGTGACAGAATAAAAAAGACATCAATGAATGTAATGTAAAAATTGATACATGTCTTAAATACGAAGAGTGAAACATGAGACCTGATTGAGAATCAGTTCTGCAACATTGGCGGGTCACAATCAACAAATCCTTAGCAGAAGATTTGATAGAGGGATGGCCGTGAATGACACATTTTACAACAACATTTTTCAATTGAGCTCATACAATCCATATTTACTCCTTAAGCTGAATTCAGACTCGACGCAATCGCAAATTGTAAAGCAATTGTCAAAATAATGGGCAGAGCTGGGCATGTCATTTATAAATCAAAAAGCATAGGCCCCAAAATTGATCCCTGCAGAACCCCTGAAAGAATAGGAAGCCAATCTGAATTATACCTCACACCCTTTGTTCTCTTGTTTGAAAGATATCCTGGAAAACAGCAGTTTGAGTGAAAACCAAAAGATTAGAGCTTATGATTAAGGAAACTATGAGACACACTGTCAAATGCTTTGGTAGAATCTAAATAAAGCAAATTACATTATTGCCAAGATCTTGAGTATCTAGTGAATGAAGAGGGAGTTATTTGTTGCATAAATCATTTTTCATGCTGTATCTACCCATCCAATTCAACTATTTGCTGTCAGATAAGCCATTTAGATTTATAAACACTGGTCCTCACTATCAAAAGTTTGCCAAATAATCATATGTGACTCGTCATATCAAAAGATAGCACTTGTCTAAACCTACAGATGTCTCATTTTGTGACACCATTAACACCATGATATGCCATGCTTTTAGGCCAAAGAAAAAAAGAACTCAAATTTTACCGCATTTTTCTGCCTCCGCCAGAGGCATTATGTTTTCTGATTGTCCGTCCGTCCGTCCGGGCTCATTTCTTGGAACTGGTGTGGCGTATAGCGATGCAAGTCGATGGAGTGGTGGTCAGGGTGGCTATAACTTTCTCTGAAAGTTATGGCGCAAAAAATGCAAATTTAGTCGTTTTTTAAGCAGAAAATATGTGATTTTTTGTCCGTCCTTCCTTCTGTCCTTCCGTCCGGCCTCATTTCTCAGAACTGGTGAGGCATAGAGCGATGCAAGTCAGTGGACTGGTGGTAAGGGTGGCTAGTAATTTTCTCTGAAAGTTTTAGCGCAAAATATGCAAATTTAGTCGGTTTTTAAGCAGAAAATATGTGATTTTAGGGACTTAAAAATTTTCCGAAAGGGGTATTTGCTAAAACTCCACCCCTTCAAAATTTTAACCCCACCTTATTTTGATTGGCACATCACATATGCGATAATCGGCCCGATCGGCCATTTAATTAACGAATACGATGCGTTTTAAGATGGCGCTCGTACATGTAATCCTAAGTGTCAATGGTGACCCCATCGTCCAACCTTTCCCTAGGGGTCAAAGGTCAAAAGAAAGGTCAAATTTTCAACTTTGTCTGATTTCAAAGGTTAAGGTCTCAAAATGTTCGTCTTGGACCAGCGATCAAAAGTGTCAATGGAGACCCCATCGTCCGACCTTAAACTGGGAGTCAAAGGTCAAAAGAAAGGTCAGATTTTCAACTTTGTCCGATTTCAAAGGTTTGGGTCAAAGGTCAAAAGAAAGGTCAAATTCTCAACTTAGTCCGATTACAAAGGTGGAAGGCGGAGGCATCGTGATCGACACTCTGTGTCGAGAACCGCGCGGCCCGAGAACCGCGTATTCTAGGTTTTTTTTAGGTTTTCAGGAGATTGTTTGCTTTTTTATTTTTTTCTTACCACGAGAGATAAAAGAAAGGGAAAAAAATTGGCCGCGAAAAACCATAGTGACCTAAAAACGTTTAAAAAAAATTGTGCGTAACACATAGCCCTTTAGACTAAAAAAAAAACCAACACGTAGCGCTTAGGGTTTTGGGCCTAAGGAAGCTGAGACAGAGTTCTTTTTTTTTTTTTTTTGGCCTAATTGAATATTTATTTTTAATGGCAATCAAACATCAATCCATATCTTGTATATACAGTGTGGAATTGCCACATTATGATGTAAACATTTAATTTCAGGTTGCGACATATTCTGATATGACGGGTCACATAAATATCAAAGTATTTTTATCATGAAAAAGCTTAACAACAGTAAGACGATGTTCATTTAAAAGTTTTATAGTTGAATTTGATGAGTGGACAGGGCTACACTACACTATCTTACCCAACCGTTGTTGCTTATATTCACCATATGTGTACCGCCGCGGCAAAAGGGTCCAGTTGTCGGCTCGTACATGTTGTTCCTTGTAGCATATCTAATGTATGGTATTTGTATACATCAGATATGCTACAATGAGCAACATGTAGGAGTCAACAACTGGACCCTTTTGCCGCGGCGGTACACATATATCATTTCTGTTTGTTTTAACATTGCAGGTGTGAATACATAACCCACAATGGATTCTGCAGCATCTGGTGAAGATGGCTCCAAATTCAGCTCTTGGTGTGATAGACATTTTGACGAGATGTGTAGTCCTACAAGAAACAAACCAAAAGTTGGGTCTATGAAGAAAACACTCTATGCTTCTAGTCAAGAGAAAATTCTTGCTGGCACAAAACAACAGAGTCCTCGCTTCGGAAGTGGTGATCATAAAGTGAAACAAGCCAGTCCATTTAATTGGAAATCTGATATACGTGGTAATAGACCATCTCCAGGCCAGAAAACAAGTCCTTTAAAGTTCAAGTCAGTTGTAAAACCTAATCAACATAAAAGTGTGGATGGTACAGAATTGAAGAAAATAACAAAGCCGGGTGATTTTACTTCTGATGTAGTTGTTTCTAAACGATGTTTGTGGGACGACATCCAAGAACCAGAAATCACAGAAGGAAAAGCTAAGAAAAAGAAACACAAAAATCATACGCTTTCACCATCCACAAAGTATGGTGCACAGTTAAATAGTGTTGCTACAGATAAAGAAACAAATAAAGCAAAACAGAACAGAAGTGGGATGGACAAGTTTGAGATCATCAAAAACAACAGCAACAAGGAACACCAGAGTATGGACAATGAGAAGACCAAAGAAAGCGCCTCACCAAGATATAGAAAACCAGGCAAGACAAATTACCAACAGCCATTACAAATAATGAAAGGTTCACCCAAGAAAAGCTACGCAGAAATAACATCTAATGAAAAACTCTGTTGTGACGATACTGATAAACCAGTACTTACCAATAGTCAGAACAGATCTCAGTCTATCAAAGATGAAACCGGATTTCTGACTTTATTAAATAATCCCTTGCAAGATCAACACCATAAGATTGGATGCATCAAAAGACCAGAGTCAATAAGTACTCACCAGAGAACTGAATCCTCAAGTTCTATTTCTTCAACATCTACGTCAGCATCAAGCACATCTGCAGCCTCGACTGAATCTATGTCATGTACAGACAGCAAGACAAAAACTTCAAAGACAAAAACAGTTGTGTCATTTAAGACAAAATCAGCAAAGAATATGTATAAGTCAAAAAATAGTAAAGAAACAAGTTATGGAAAACATGGAAGTCGATTCAAAGAAGAGATAAATGATGAAAAGACAACAAATAGACAAGAGAAAACTGTGAAGCAACTTAGAAGACCAGATGCAGCGAAAGTACTGTCGCATATCAGGAAATCAATTGCTAGTTCTGGTACTGATTCTGACCTAGATGCATCTCCTGTAAAATCTGTATCTGATGTTAGTGAATGCACAGACAAAAAACCTCTT
The DNA here is from genome assembly GCA_000969725.1 of Ophiothrix spiculata. Classification (NCBI taxonomy): domain Eukaryota; kingdom Metazoa; phylum Echinodermata; class Ophiuroidea; order Amphilepidida; family Ophiotrichidae; genus Ophiothrix; species Ophiothrix spiculata. The sequence continues at coordinate 44,851 of JXSR01S025237.1, forward strand.
ACAGAGATGAACCAGAATATTCCCATCCTGAAACCTGAGCCAGGTGTCGTAATTCCAGCCAAAGAAAGTATAGCAAGCAGTGACGACGTAAACTGTGTGAAAGAGCAACACAAGCTTGATATACGCAACACAACAGGTAAATTTGAAGATAAGACCAAACAACCTGTTTCTATAGTATGTAACTTTGCTAATACAACTTACAGATTGAGTGATACCACAGTGAGAGAAAATGAAAATTCCTCTCTTCTGAATAATGGGAATATGGAGCAGAAAAGTATGTCACATCAGAATGCCATTGCTAGTGCAGGGGATAAATGTGAAGATGTTAGTCCTGGCAAGACAGGTGCAAAAGGGAAAAACTTGGTCAGTGATGACAAGATGCCACAGTTAGAGGATTATGATGTGGATGAATCGGAAAGCGATTCGGATGAGGAAAGTTGGAGTCAGATGGTTGAGCATATTAGCAAAGAAAAGGAGAAAACCAAATGGGATTATATTGTGGATTCAAATAAAAGACGGTTGTGTGTGGCAGGAACGACTTATGCAGCTCCTCCAGTTCAGTGGCGGACTAACTGGTATATGCACAGAGAAGGAATGGCCCTTGTGCGCCCACCATTACCTAGAGCACCCCCTCCACCTCCATCATACCAGCCACCACCTCCACCAACCCGCAGCCTGTATGAGCAGGCATGTCAAAGGATGCGTAACCCAGCTCCTGCAAACCCTTTCCTGAAGCAAACTGCGTGGCCCTGTGCTCAAGCATCTAGAAAGAATGATAATTTGCAAGAAGATATGACAACAAAGAAACCTGACCTTGAAGATGGTGAGCTGGAGGAGCTTAAAGATGAAATTTATTATTCAAGTGATGAAGAGCAAGCAGATGTTTCATTTCAGTCACCAAGGACATCACAAGCAAATTATTCTGGAAGGAGGTCTCAGACTGGTTACATGGGACAACACTCTCAAAGTGGTTACTCAGGACAAACAAACTATTCAGGGCAGTCTGAGACAAATTACTCAAGACAGTATCAGACAAACTACTCAGGTCAGTCACGGACTACTTACTCTTGGCAACCCCCATTTACTCCAAAAAATCTTCCACCTAGGTTGTTGAAACAACAAGAGCAATATGCAGAGAACGCCTACCAAAATTCCTCTTCGCAATCATCTCCATGGAACCAATCATACCAAGACAGTGGTGTTGTCAGTACCTGGGACAACTACAATTCTGGTTTCGGTACTCCTCGCACATCCTGGTCAGCCAGGAAGTCTTTCAGCCCAGGGACACCATTTGAATATGATACATCAGCTATTGTGTATCCCTACTCTATGCAGGACTTTATTGATACACACTGTCATATAGACTTTTTATATCAACGTCTGGGCTACAAAGGTACTTTTGGCAAATTTAGCACAGAATATCACTTCCCACCAAACTATGCAGGTTGTGTTGCCATATTCTGTACTACAGAGTCTCTGTATCCACATGGAATCTGGAAAGATTTACTGCAAGAAGATAACGTATGGGGCGCGTTTGGTGTCCATCCTCACCATATTAAGTATTATGATTATCGCGTTGAAGAGAATATTTACAATTGCATGAAGCACCCGAAGGCCGTGGCTGTCGGTGAGATAGGCCTGGATTATTCTAATCGTAACTCGTCAGATTGGATCCTGCAACAAGAGGTGTTCCGTCGGCAGTTGGACATTGCTTTGAAGCTGAAGAAGCCCATCGTGATTCATAGTCGGGATGCTGAGGAGGACACCATTGATATCATGGCCAGAATGGTACCCAGGGATTATCCCATCCATAGACATTGCTTCACAGGCACACCGGAAGAGGCACAGTAAGTACCCGACATAATCACTATAGGCAAAACAATAATTTATTGGACAATGTACACAAAAATCCATATTGCAGGGCCCATTAATTGTAAATGCAACCCCACTATGTATTTCTGTTTATTGTCATATCTAATGGGTGACTTTAACATTGACCATCTATGTTGTTTTCCATATCTCCCTACCCTGACCTTTAAATATTATAAACAAAACTTCATAGTGCAGGGCCCATTGTTTGTCAATGCAGCTCCTACCATGGATTTCTATTTAAATTGTCCAATAAATGTTTGTTTTTCCTATAGATTTGTTATTGAAAACATAATATTTCAGGTAAAACACAATTCTTAGTTCTAATGATATTTTTAAGCATTGCATATCAGTGTTGGCAATATACACATGGCAAGATTGCTGACAATTAACAACTGTTCTCTCCCTCTTCCTCCTTGTGCAGTTTTGTATGAACTTTAAGTGTATTTTGCCCAATAAATTATGTTTTCAGTAATGAAGATATCTATGACCCGGTTTCCATTTCAGTTTAAGGCAAAATGTGTTTAGGGAAATTATACATAATGTGATATTATTTCATTCTCTTTCTTAGTCAAAGGAGTGTAATTTATGTCTGATAGGTAGCCTAATTTTTCCGGTTTAGGAATATTTCCACTAAAAAAAAAAGATTTTAATCCAAGAGTTGTATACAACTTGTTACATGGATGGATGGTGTACCAATCAATGGAAGTTTCTCTAGCATTTGTTAAGCATGCAACTGCTCAACTGGTGAACTCACTATTGTCTGAAATAAATGTAAATATTTGTGTTTCTAATCCCAGTTTCCCAGACTAAGCAGAGATGCCACTTTTCCAGATTTTTCCAGGAATCTGGATTTTTGAATGTAAAATCTTAGAAAAGTTCCTGATTTTAAAAATTATCTTTTAAAAAAATCTTTAAATCTTTTAAAAACCTAAAAGAAACCTAAAAACCTAAAAATAAATAATAATAAAAATGATGTTTGGACTACCCCCTCCTGGAAAAAAATATAAACGGCACCACCTATAGTCAAGTATGATTCCTCTCCGTCACAGTTCTGCTGACGAACGATTTGCTTTTTGCTATGTGTGCAGTGTACACCGGATGTACGGAAAGTACGGGTTGATTGACCTTTTGCGCGGTGATGTATTGTGATAAACGGATTCTCATAACCGGTAACGTTTCTACTGGATTGCGACACATTATTTAAACGGCAATAACCACCTCCAGAGGTGGGCACAATACACAGGTAATTGTCTTACACGGATTTTGAATAAACAGATTATTTTGCGTTTCTACTGGATGACTTACCCAGGTTTCTTAAACTTAATCGGCATTACCCGGGTAAGCATACTTGAGTAGAAACAGGCTAATAGTCTTGAATCACTGATTGGAAACAGTGTAGTGTATTTCCCAATGTCCTGCTGTCGCAAATTGAAGATACCTATTAACCGCATTGACACTGTCACGTTTGTGTCTGAAATTATTTTGAAACAGTAATAGTGCAAATGAATTAATATTAGTGCACATTAATTGATATAGATCACTATTTAAAACATGTGCTTGTACTTTTTGCCACAGACGCTGGTTCTCTGTGTTCCCAAAGTCCTTCATTGGGCTGACATCACTGGTCACATTTCCTAGTGCCTTCAGTACTCACAGGACTGCAGAAGAAATCCCTCTAAGCAGACTGCTGCTGGAAACAGATGCTCCCTACTTCTTGCCTAGACAGGTTGGTTAATCAATAGCAGTGCATCATGTGAGTGCAAGAAAGCCACATCTGCAATGACTGCCTTAAGTTATATTTATTTAACACCCAGTCTAGAATGTTAAAAATCCCTCAAAATATCCTTGCCATATGTCAGTGGCTCTTGAAATGGTTCTTCAGGTGACATCGTCACCTGAAGAACCATTTCAAGAGCCACTGACCCAAGACTGGAGATTATACAGTGTGCAATCTAAATTAATGACAAATGGCAGCTATTACAAATACGACTTTCTTGCACTCACATGACGAGTTGTGTTACACCTGCTTCTTTGCTTCATTAGCAGTATACATGCGCTTCATTCAGGCCCTGTTAATTTGACCATTTGTGCGGGCCCTGCTAGTGTAATTTATTGCGTTACACTAACTGAAAGAAACAAAACGGTACATAACTAGAATGACCATAGGTTCCTTTGGTTTAAAAATTTTGAGCAGTTTTGAATGGATCGGAACGGAACCTTGACGATGCCATTCAAATCAGTAGGCCAACATTTAA
>JXSR01S025240.1:2631-13791 GCA_000969725.1 Ophiothrix spiculata
TGCTTGATATTAAAACTTTCAGAAGTGTAGGTAATATTTACTTAAAATCATGATTTGTTAAATGTTATTCAATATTTTAAATAGGAAGGGGTAACGATGTGATTTACGAACATCAATGACGCACAATCTCGGTGTCCCGGTGAATGCTCTCATTTTTGATCTTTCAATGTGATTCATGCTGCTGTAATTACCTGCTCATGCAGTTAAGCAAGCTACATTACAGATCGCATAAACGAGTACTAGGTATTGCTGCAAAATGTCAGCCCTGAACATGCAAAACACACCATCAGGCCTACAATTTCACGCTGTTAAAGTCGTGAAATATACTGACTTGAATTTGTTAATTATTGCAGACAAAAAATTTTCCCCTTGTGAAGAGGAAAATTCTTCCCCTCGTAGCCCAAAACTTGAATACATCTTTTTCACGCGAGGATTTGAACCTGGAACCTCCTATTCACCAAGTGGATATTTTGACAACTGATTCATCGAAAAGAGACGACATTGAAACTCTAGATTAATTATCAAACACTAGATGTAAAGACTTCCAATTTAAATCTATGATGCTATTCACTTTTCTAGAAGGAACTATTGAGAAACGAATTATTTATATACATTGTAAATTACTTCTTGGTTTATGGGACTATTTTTCCTTTGCAGGGCGGGAAAAAAGTTCTCGGATATACCACTCACTTGACCACCAAGTTCAGCCCAAAAACCACGTATATCTACACTTCTTCAAAGAGAGGGCATAAGTATAATTTTATCTAGCTAAACCAAAGAATATATGGTAAATTTTACTAAGTTTGAGAAGTGATATGTGCGTCTGGTGGAGTCGAAATTGAAATCAAAATCCAAATTGTCGCCAAGGATGTGAACCAAACACATCGATTTTGTAAAGGAGAAGTGAGGAGAACGTCGATCTTGGAGATTTTAAGATTTTATTACAAAAGAAAAAAAAAATTGTTCGTTAACCTAGCGTATTTTTCTTTGTCTTCTGTGATGTTGTAAATAATGTAACATGAAATAAGAAATATTTAAAACTCGGAGAATCGATTGAAAATATTCTATATTATATAGTATACAATATATTCACAAATACCTATTTTCATTCATTGCTTTACTTCGTTATGATTTTATTTATGCCACTTCAGCACGTCATGTTATTTACATTTTATTACCATGAAATCTGTCTCATTTTCATCTCTGAAAGATGTCATTAATTTTTACATAGTCATGTGATACCTTCATTGGTATTCCGTGATACTCCAAATGTATAGAGTAACATTTACTATTGGCATTGAGCATTGTAGTACAAGGTCCTATCATATGACCATTTTGGCATGCACTAATGACTATTTTGTTTTCAAACAATGTGTAATTGTGTTATTTTTGTGCATGTTCGCAGACGTTACATAAATATATACACGTAGAGTGTTCATCTTTCACTATGTACCAAAATGACTATGTAAACGTTTGCTTGTTTTTTTTTCTTAAATCCTTTTTAACTTGTGGAAATTTAGCAGCTGTTTTGCTTGTATTTAAATACGTTATGCTCGGGGGACTCTTGGGAATGAAAAGTGAATGGTCAAGAAACATTTGAAATGCAACAAAAGGAGACCTTTAGATTTGATTAGAATCGCTATGTTGTTTTCCAATTTCTAAGGGAATATCACTTACTAGCAATCCTTTCTAGCATCAATTGGCGACACGTACTTGAAACATCACATGATAAGACTGCCTAACCATTTTAATCAATTGGCGGAATAATGTGTTCAGCTTGAATCTACTCAAATGAGAAAAATCTATAGAAGCTTACAAACACACACTCAATATCTCATTTGCTGCGTTCTTCACGTCATTTCTGACATCTTAACAAAAAGTATCTCTATCAGTTGCGAGCCTTGTATGCTGCTGGCAATGCTATCGTTGTCATGCACCTTTGCCGCAGGGACTCCTCACTTTGTGTACTCAATCCCACCTGCTCTTTGGTTGAGCGATGTGAACTTAGACACAGACATGACAGTTAAAATACCAAGAAATCAATTCGATGACAGTGCGTGCAATAATTGCAAGGAACGATTTATAAAGTTTAGTTTTATTATAGTTTATTTAATATTACAAACCTTAGATTAACCAGTTAACCTGATCAAAATACTACTGTATATTCTTCTGGAAAATTGTTGTTTTCTACGTGAAAATATAGTTACGATTATACCAAATTATAGTGGATGCAGTTGGAAAGACGGACATTTGAAGAAGTTTTCCACGCTTTCCTTAAACAATGCATTTCATAGTTCATTTCACAATGTACAGTATTGTTTCTACGTTTTGCGTGCGCCTTTATAAATTCTTTGTAATATGAAAAAATGCAACTCTAGCTAGTTTTATACAACTTCTGTTCAGCAATTATCCTTTGCATTTAATTAAAGGTGTTGTTTCTACTCCAAGGGTACCTTAATGAAATGTCAACAGTATTTCGTGACACATAAGTTATGGTACATGTATTGTTTAAGACAATGCAGTCAGAAGGAAGGTCCAGTCTAGTCTGACAGGTAGTGTTCAATTACTTCAGAAATAAGAGTTCACAAATGGAATGCTTTATGTCAGTTTTTTATTATCCATTATCGCTAAAATTGCTGACCAAATGATGGACGTCCAAAGATCTGATAACACTAAAATGATCCCATAGGTTTAAGTAGCACATAACTGTAATGTTTAAGCTGTCTTTAATTCTCCATTAGACAGTATTAATCATTGCCGAAGGCTTGCTACTTCATCAAATGGTTCAAAGTACTGACAAGGGAAAAGCAAACGTGAATAAACATGCATGTGCGAATAAGTTAAGACTTAAAAATCGGGAGAAACGACTATGCATGTCTCGTAGATCAATTGTATGTATTTCTAATACGCAATTTGCCGTAAATAGTACTCATTCTGAAGTACTTTAGCTCAAATGTTATATACAAGCCGTCAGGAGAAAAAGTCTTGGCACAATTGTCATTGATTTTACATGCTTTCCCCGTTCCCCACTCAATGTTGATACAACATTAAAACAGGGGTTGGTAAGGGGTGATCAGATTAGAAGAGTTTTTTATTGCCTTCAAATTTTTCCATCTCTTACAATAGTTTCTAGTGTTTCAAACTGATGAATGGACCTGAAAAGACTCAAATGTTCCAACGACTTTTTTCCTTGATTGTAGATAAAAAGCATTAAGAAATCACCAGAGATTTCTTCGAATCTCCCTATCTACTCACAGTGATCAAATGTTATCCTTTAAGGGATTTAATAAAACGCCTCCAGCCGTGACTTTTTACTTTTGAAAACACTACTTCGATACAGCATAGTATTTTATTGAGATCAGTTACATACTTGGAGCTAAATTCGTCGTTAATGAGACTGAGAACGTGATATTTGTGATGAATTAACTTAAAGGGTTAATTTGATTGTCATTGAAAAGTTTGAAACTATAAATAAAGGATGAATAAAAAACTAGACTCAGGCAAGTTAGAATGAGATTAGGTTATATTCAAAGATTTCTTCTCCTGAAAATATTTACTGATTGTTGTTGATTTGTTTTGCACTAGATGTAAAGATATAAATCGCAAAGCTCAAGTTTCTCAAGAGTGCTGCGATATTCTATAAACGTTATATCTCATGTGGAATATGTCCTTATTCGTAGGTTTTCATTTCATTTTAGGATATTTATCTAAAAAACGTGTTATGCTTTACATCTGTTATTTTCGGAAGAAAGAAAAAACACAATATAAAACAATTTAGGCGTCTACTGATCACCAGTGTCGGCTATAGGTACTACACGGCTTATAATATTACTGTTGATAACAAGATTGAAAATATATTGCTTTATAACTTTAGAAAATTTAATGATTTTAATTTAAACTTCAGTGTTATTATCATTGATTGTGAATAACCGAGGCCAAAATTCCTCGCGAGTTCAGAAAAAAGCAAAAGAATACATGTACACTGTTATATTTTAGAATCTCAAAACGTTTTTAAAAATTTCTTACAATACAGGTAGCTAAAAGGACCGATGTTAGCACACTTTGCTTCAATTAGTTAAACTGTGTACAAGAAACTAAACCCTTCGAGTGACACTCAAGCACATGGGAACATGACTAAAAAGGCACCTTAGCACATCTTAACAGGCTTCCAAATAGTATGATCGTATTCCTGGGGTCATGTGATATTCCACACGAAAGAAATACTTATTTTCATAAAAATGTTTTTACTTATATTTTTACTCGCGAAACTTCTTAAACTATTCATAAAGAGTTTTTTTATTTTTTTTAAAGGTATACATGAGTTTTTGGTTGTAATAAATATTTCTCACCATTCTTGTTTGAAATGGTACTTGTATAACAAGATAAAAAATATTTATATGTAATACTGTAAATACCTGTATAAATAAAATGGGTGAATAAAATATTTATAATATAATTGATGATTGAAAAATCACGTGAAATATCCTATTGTAAGTCAAGCCAATTTGTAAGTCAAGCTAAAAATCCGTATCACAGTTGTATTTCCAGTTGTAACCAAATTCAAATGCTCTAAAAAACTAAGAGAATGTTTGAAAGATAACCAACCAAACTTCAATATGGCGCAGTAGAATGGAAAATCCATGTTGAAATTTTGGCATGTACATTTTCCGTTAATATGTCACTCGTGGTCCACTGCTGCTTCAACTATGAAATAATATGGTTGTGCCATATATGTCTGAGTTAAGTGATCTTTTTAAAGTATAGTTTAATTAGAATTTGGTACATGAAGTGGTATTACGAATGAAAAAAATGTTTGCATTGAAAATGGATGGCGGGTTTGTTACTAAGTATGGCAGATCAAAAATTTCAGTGAGGTAGTTCGTAAAATTTGAATCATAATCCTGTTATCTTGACAAAATATGACTGTAATGAATCTTTGAATAAATTATTCACTGTTTGATATAACGTGATACGTAACCATGACATCACTAATGGTTCTAAATACTCTGACATACCGTATATATACTAAACGCATTTTTCTGTCGCCTGTGTCTATGATTTATCAAAGCATGTTTTTCGGATTCCTTTAATGAATATAAATGTTCCATAATGTTATAAATCATTGTCCAATAAATTAACGACTCTTTTATATTATGTTTCCTCTTCATATCAATCACAACAACGTCGGGGTTTTCAATTATTTACATGTATGTCTCAGTTTTATTAAATACCTCAAAATCTATATAATCGTCGAAAATATACAAATTCAATCAAATTTGATATAATTTTGGTAAAGACGTGATTTTTTCGTATCGAAGAGTTTGGAGGTAAACAGGGCTTTCGAAACAAAGGACTTAAAGGGATTGCCAATGATGTTTTAAATTTAAAAGTCGACAGATGCACGAATTTGTCGAACAAATACTTACTGAATAGTAAAGATATATTTAAAAGTCAGTAAATCATTATAATTCTCTTTAAAATTGATTTTTATTTTGCTTTATTTCAAATAGAGCTTAAACTCAATATTTATCAGGTTAAATTTGACATAATAAAAACCGTGTCACTTAGCAGCTAACGGATTTTCATAGTTACTGGTAACCATAAAGAATCAATTTTCAACATTATCTTTCAAATCCAAAACCAATGTAGTTATGAGCTAATGAATTTTGCAATAAATAGAATTAATCAGGATTCCTAATAGCAAAGGAGCTGCAGTATAAGTACTCTGAACTTCACGTCACAGCTTCATAGTCATTATTTCTATAAACTGAACACTATCGATCACGGGTTTGAAATTATCGTTTCCGTTTCCTTGGCGTTAAAGAAAGCAACATGATCTGTTTAAACTACATGTAGATTGTATTATGAACAGAGCATGTTTGAATTTTGTTCGTGGTACTGACAATGTTACGTAATATGGAGAATTTTAAAAGAAAAACACATATATTTTATATCAAACTCAAATAAATCTAATTTATATGAAATAAAAGCAGATACATAAGAAATGTTCTTCAAAGAAGATAGTTCTCTTGCCTCTCTCAGTCTTACAGGCGGTTAATCCAATCAGCATAAATAAATTGTAACCATACATCTTGATATCCTAGAGACATTCAAATTAAACGTCGGTATTAAGTTATACAATTTTGTAGTTTGGACTATCACTAGGCAATTCATTAGGAATTAGATTTGGTTAAATCGTGGAAAAGCAAAATACATAAACCTTGCCATTGGCGATTTGACATTTGGAAATTGCATATCTTTCAAAAAATGCAAATCTAGTTTACCCGGTGATAGAGATAGATTTATACCGAAAAGTGCCGCCCAGGTTTTGCTTAATTCTGAAATGTCGGATTTATATAGATGCGAATAACCCCTATTATTTCATAAAATAATGAAAAAGGATTCAAGGCTATTAGGCCCTGTTTGCTGAAATACAGGTGAAAATCTGCAGGTATTGAAATTCGATAGCATTTGACATCGATAACCTTCTCCTTTGAGTTTCCGCTGAATGCATATCGCCCAGGAGAATCAATACGTAACGCTTTAATGGAGTGCTTTTAATTTCTTTACATGCAATGCAAAATAAAAAACATAAACTGAATTTGATACATATATAATTAAATTTGGTTGATAAATAGGGCTGGGTATTTATGTAAGAATAGTGTAAGAACATGTTGTTAGAAGACATAAATATGATTACTTGCAAATGTAATGAATATCTGTCCAATAGTAAAAAGAGTCTCAAAATACTTATTTCTATGAAAACATTAAAATGCGAACAAATGTTTTATCTAACACATGTGACTAGTAAGATAAAGCTTAGATACAACTTTATCCTTATGTTTTATTTTCCATTGCAGATAGTGTTTGTTCAAGACTCATTGAAAAGAGTTTTATCAACGTATGGTCGATCGGATACAGACGAAATCATGTAAGTTACATTACTATGACATGTATGTGACTGTCCATCCCCAAAACAGCCTCATTTTCACTTTTTTATATATTTGCAAAGACCCTGTCATAAGGATTAAAATGACACCTCAATACACTTGTATTTTAGTAATGGTCCTTCAAAGGTTGTCAGAGAGTAAAATGTTTAACTGAGATAAACGCGTTCAAAGATCAGTAAGCCGTATATTTTCTATTGATTGTCCTCAAAATATACTGATATATTTCATATTTCCAAACATTTTCTTGAAATGAAACGTTGGTGGTGGTCTGAAGTAAGGACAAAGATTGTGAATCTGTCAAAAAATCAAATTCGGCAAATTACGACCTTGACATGTATTTTAACCTGAAGCGCAAAATAAAGTTTCCTGCATTTACGGCTCGTTTGGGATAGACGTCCACATATGACAAACACATTTGTAGTATCTAGTTGACTATCAATATAATAGTCTAAAACAATAAAAACATTGTCAACGGATACTTTTTCTCCATTTGTTATGCAGTGATTAATGAATGTATGACGTGTTCTTGGGGCTCATACATTTATGGCAATTTATAAAAAAATCGATATTCTGCTGAATCTGTACTTAAAAATTGTAAAATTGCATACTATACCGTACTGTTATCTAGCATGGATAACTTTGCTTTTACTCATCGCTGTTTGAACGGCACAGGCAATTTCTAAGGGTATCGATGTCTATTGCCAGACGAAGTGAATCTTCATTTCTAGCTTGCTATCATATTATAGCCATTATTTAGCTACTTGGTTGATTTAATTTTGCTTTTAAAGTGCAAAACAAAACTAAGTCTTGCATTTCAACTTTCTTAATTTCAAACCATTTACAGGGAAACACTAGGAGTTGCTGAAAAAGTACGAGAACTCACGTCTGACCCTGAATTAAGAGATCAGGTGGAATATGTGAGATGTGAAGAAGAGTTTCTATCGCACGTGACAAAGAATGCTGCCAAATTAATAGGTAAAGATAACCTAAAGACTCATGTAATGTATTGAATTAGATATAACGATTGCGTCTATCTTTCCATTTCTTAAAAGTTGAGAGCACTTTCAACAGTTCTATCCTTTAAAATGAAGTTTATGTCAGGTATTAGATTTTCAAACGTTAAAGCACTTTCATCAATCAAAGATCTCCATTTTCTTAGGATCAGAACATCAATAGTTAGAATTTATATTTTCAAGGGAAAAGTCCTGGATTGAAAGAAGTACTCATGCGTGAAAAACTTTGTGGTTAGGTATTATAAACTAACTCAGAAGTTACCAGTGGGGAAAGGTAGGTTCTTATAAAATCGATGACAATTGAACAGGCGGTTTTGGGCTGTTAGCCGCCGGTTGAGTTGGCGTGCTTCCTTAGTAATGTTTACTATTTATATGCTTTCTTCTTATTCAATGGTGTAAACAATGACCGATCATATATATCAAAGGTGGACAACCTTTTTACCACAAAGAGCAAAAAAAAAAAGGATTTTTTGCAAGCAGCGCAAAAAAGTATGGCAAAAAGAACTAACATTATTACATTTACATTTATATGCTTTATTATCGCTATTATTGAGGACATAGTAAAGAAATAATGCGGTAAAAACTACCTTAGCCGATCATGAATACCTAAAGAATAGTCGTTTTAGTCCCCGTTTGTAAAGAAGGATTCTAATATGAATGCAGCAGAAAGTCCACAAATCACACACTACACACCCACGTTTTTTTTATTTAAAGCTACCATTGTAAAATACTACAATTTTTCTTCTGGATCCTAGTGGGCCGCACAAAAAGGTACGCGGATCGCATGCAGCCCGCGGTCGTAGGTTTATATAGATTATTTGACACAAATGACTATAAACAACGGTGTACAATTACAACGTATGTGTTTTACAGACTGATTAGTCGCTGTCAGTTTACGAATTAGATAAACAATATATATACAGTGTGTCCAAAAATGGAGTTATCAAGATTTCAACGCTTCATAATTCAAAAACCAAATTATTCCAGACTTATGAAACTTAGTGACAATCATGTCTGATGTCTTGACTTGCTGTGGTGCAAAAATAAAGAAAAAACATGCATTAGTTTTCTAGAAGTGAGCGTTTAAAGCTCCACAGGAGTTTGGACACTTTTCCCAGTTTGGGTAAGTTGTAAAAATTCCACGGCAACGAAGAACGCCATCTTTACAGACATAATCATTATTATATTTGTACAATTATAAGTGTTTTTTTTTCAAGATTATTTTTAACCTAAATCTGGTTCCTTTTCATATGTAAAAATCATTTAATGAATTTTATTAAGTAATCGGGCCCTTTGAAAGCACGCTAAAGGGCTGGTACCCTGGTAGCAGTGGTTGTAGGAATATGGTCAAACCAAACATAACACCTCATTTGTCAATGGAGAAAAGAGTATAATGATTGACCAATATCTGCAAAGTGCAGGTATCAATGAAACAATGGAAAGATTTATTTAACATTCCCAGGAGCCAGATATCCTCATTGCACTAGTAGCCCATCTTAAAAATGTCAGAATTTTTTTTTAGCTTATGGTTTCAGATGGCAGAAGGAACTACATGTGGACGCCAAGGTAGAAGCCGAGTTAACATTTAGCTGAACCTTTATTAAGACTCCAAGGCATCATCAAGGAGAAGCAAAATGTGAAAAAACAGAAATGTTGATAAAAGATGACATCCTTGCTCGCATACTTCCGCTGAAAATTACCACTGGATTTTCAAACGCTCACTACTAAAAAATTAATGCATGGATTTCTTTATTTTTACACCAAAGCAAGTGGAGACATCTGGCATAATTGTCACCAACTTTTATTGTCTGGAATAAGTATGCGGAATTGAAATTTTGATAACTTCATTCTGGGACACACTGTATATCAATTTTCTATCTAGATGTATTAAAAGATTTTTAAAAAACTTCAAGGTTTATTCAAAACATCTTACAATTATAACAAGACTGAGAAGTTTCTTCCTGTTGAAGGATTTGTGTGACAGATTCGCTGAATGTTTCCTCAACAAGATCCTGAAAATCAAAAATGACATTAAAAAAGACTAACCGATCCTTCTGTCCGTACGACGCCATTCATTTGTCGGTTATCAGCCTCGTTCTCTGATTTTACCCCTGTGACTGTTGATAATTTACTGGAAGTGATTCCTTATGCCTCATGTAATTTAGACCCTGAACCAACTTGGTCTCTAAAAGAACATGTGCAGACACATCTTCCAGATTTATCTACTGTTTTTAACTTAATTTGCAATTTTTCCGTTTGACTTGAAAAATTACAGACCAGTTAGTAATTTGAAATATACTGCCAAACTGATTGAGAAATAAGCTAGAAAGCATTTTTAATAATTGCCTTGACAATAACAATCTTATGAATCCCTTGCAGTCTGTCACTCGCCCTCTGCATTGCTAAAGTTTCAACATGACATTGTGTCTGAAATCACATCAAAGAGAGCTGTGCTCAAACTACATTGGTGTTAGCTCATCAAGAGTTCACATCGTATCTGCAAGGTTGGAAGAGTCGAATAAAATGGTGCCAGTTTGTTATCGGAACCAAACAAAGCTGACTTTGGGGTACCACAGGGATCGGGTCTAGGTCTTCTAATGTTTACGATATACACAAGACCTATTTGGGTAATTGCTCAGAAGTAATGACATTATGATATCATCTCTACGACGACGATGACTGTTAGCTGTATATCTTATTCGATTCAAAAGTCACGGTTGATTTGCTCTTTCTATGCAAACTACATTTCTGAGATTAGAAATTGCCTATCTACATTTAAAACTCAATGGTCTAAAAAGAGATCTTCATAGCTCGATCATGTTACTACATCCGAAATCTTTCTGATAGAGTTGGTGCTCATTCCATAATAATTCTTAAACAATCTGCAACCTGTTACACTCGATCAAACTGTGACTTTATCAAACCACGTTAAGAAAGTTTCAGATCAAAAACATGATTTCGCGAATCCGTCGTTTCATAACACCTGAAGCATATCATCACGCAGCTAGCACGCTCGTCTTATCTCGTTTAGGTTATTGTAACACACCTTTTATTTATTTGTCATCAACTGATCTAAAAAAAGTGTTATATGTTGTTAATCTATACTGTAAGCGCTATGATACTCACGTGAATAGCACATCTAATTGCCCTTTTGTTGTTGTGTTATATGGAAATAGATAAAAATGTCTCATTAGTAT
>JXSR01S025246.1:14606-31345 GCA_000969725.1 Ophiothrix spiculata
TATGTTTCCAACTGTTTTTTATTTTATTTTGATATTAAAGAAAACAAAAATCAAAATAGCCCATTTGATAGCCAATTAATGGGGAAAATTACAAAATAGAAATGTTTTCTTTTCAACAAACAATCGAAACCGCACAAGTTTCTTTCAAAACAATTATCAAAAATGCGGATTTCAATTAAAATTTGCATTACCTCTTAAAAAATATAAATAAAATACTAAATAAAAAATGCATTTCAGGTTTTTAGACTATACCCACAAACTTGTTTCTTATTCTTTTCTTTTTTCTTTTTCTTGTCGTTTCTTTTCAGGGGTTTTTTTTTTGTTGTTTTTTGTTTTGTTTTTTTTTGCCTTTATGGATACCATAGTAGTGGATATTGTTGAATTTGTTGTTTGGTATTTGATAAAATAGACCTGATGAAAGCTGCAATATGTAAGGAAGAGTTGGATTTCTTTTTTGTTCACCATATTTCATCAGCAATATATTTCAAAATGAACAGTGATGGTTCAGAAAATGAAATAAATTTAATGGCTTTGAAACAAACAAAAATAAATAAGATATTGATCATGATTCAGAGATGATAAATTTTATTTAGATAAAAGAATTGCTGGAAATCTATGAATCATAAAAGTTCCTTGCAAGCACATGGTAATTTATCCCTTGAACGAGTTCTTAAATAAGTTATCACGCATGCGTCGTAGGGTCAACACGGGCATTCACAATGTAATAAAGTGGCTTCTGTTGTTTTGTGTGGGAAAGGCCGTGTATCGTGGCTGTCAAATAATGAGAAAATGGCGATTCAGCCGGACAACAAGCCACTGAGAATTGGCTCCATACAGACCGTAGAAATAGAAGAAGTTCACGATGCGGTAATCATGGTGTGCCTGAAAAGAAATGGAATGATTTACCGGGGAGCTTTACTAAATTCCCCCAATGGGTGAGTGAAAAAATAAATAAAACGAAAGACAAGTCGGTCAAATTCTGTACAAAGTTTCCCATTGAAATGTGTTGTGCTTTATGCAGTACAGCAGTGTACATGTTTACAAGTGTAAGCTTTGTGTGCAATTTCGGGTTATGGTGTATTTTAAGGCCCTGTACATAATTACAGATTAAAAGCCATTAAACAACAAGCTCGGGCTAGAACCCGGGGGTTAGAATTTCGCCCCATGGCATGCCAAGTAAGTAGCAAGTCCGAGAGGCGAGAGTGGCATTGACTCCCGCAAAATTTAAAATTACACAAACAAAAGCAATCGTGGACTTACTATTGTATTATTGTTTCAAATAATTTTCAGACATGAAAATTCGGAGCCTTGCGTTACAGTATAATATAAATATTGCGTGTGCAATTTACGCAACACTTCTCATGATCATGACCCATGGCATGCGCGTGCGTGATGTCGCAGTACTGTTATTACTGATTGGAAACGGCGTTGTGTACTTCCCTATGTCCTGTGCTTGTCACAGCTTGTGGATACGCATTGACTGCGTTCAAATTGTCAGTTTGTGTCTGAAATTTAATATTTGAAACAACAATAGTCCTCTCCTGACCTTGGTGAATGATGTTTATTTATTTTTTATATAAGGCCTAGGGTCTAAGTTTATGTATACACCCATAAACTGTAGAATTTTGTAAACTGTAGAATATTTCGAATTTTTGTACAAACTGGTACTGCCACTGGTAAGAAGTGAAGACTTGGAAGGTTTGTGTAACCCGGCCCGATGGGGGAGGGGGCAAGTGTAAATGTAAACGTGGGGTCATCATATACTTTTAAAAGCACATATCAGCGTTTAGGGTATTGATTTTAAGAACATGTAGTCAGCGATTACAGTATGAATTTTAAGAACATGAATTCATTCATTATTCATTTGGTATAACTTATTACAATGTAAAAAGCGCATCGTAACCCAAACGTCAAATTACATGCAAATTACAATATATAGAACTTTAAATATAAAAATGGTAATTTATGCAGATTACTCATTTAAAAGACATGGAAAGTGTATATACACATATTCAATAACATCAATTTAAAACATTACAATTTTAAACTATGGCAAAGAAAAGAAGGGTGATCAATATTGCACTTGGTAAAAACTCACACGAGAAAAATATCAGCCTGTATATTGCACTGTCACTATAAAAAGAAGATAAAGGATCATTCATTTAACAATTCAATAAAAAATGGAACTGGACTGTCCTGAAAACGCTTAGTTAGTTTTTGTATACAATTTAGATATTTTGTGCGAGTTGCGTAAGATGCGACCATGACTCTCAAACCTGGTAGGAGGGATAAGACATTTAGTCCGATCATTTTCAGGCAGCCCTTCAGCGAACCTGCGGCAATGCTCAACCCTCCTATCATGGAGAGAGTCAAGATCGCAAGTGGCCAGTGCCTCATGATAAGAATTGTAGTCACCACCCAAAATAATCCTACAAGCCTTCTTCTGAATTGACTCAATGTGAGATATGCCTCTTTAACAGAAATACTTGAATGCCAGACTGGAACCGCATACTCAAGAATCGGTCTGACAGACTGACATAACCGCTGTATACAACACAGAGTTCCTCTTTATTAATATCAAAGCCAAATTTCTTCAGGGACCTCAGCATATAGAGCTTTTTATTGGCCTTTTTGAGCATGCTATTAACATGAGAGTCCCATTTAAGGTTGTTTTGAAGGAGAACGCCAAGAACCTTAGCCTCTGTGATGTATGACAGCAGTTCTTCTTCTTCTTCTTTAGAAATACTGGCCAACACTCCGATGAAGTCAAACGGTCAGGGTCAGCACCGATTCTTAAGTTCGGAAGGTAAGGTTTGTTTTGCTTAAAACATACCTGGAGGTATTAGTATTTTCAGCAAATGTCAGATCATCCACGTATTTCCAGCATCCAGAAGAAGCATTATGGGCGGCATCATTGATTAATATCTGGAACCCAATTGGACCGATCTTGGTACCCTGGGGGACCCCCGCAGTCATTGATATGAAATTTGAAAGAGTGTCATTATATCGGACACATTGCTGCCTGTTGCGAAGGAAGTCACAAATCCCGGGAATGATGGACTCGCGGACTCCCAAGCGGATAATTTTGTTAATTAATATGGTATGATCGACCAAATCAAACACTTTGGAAAAGTCTTTGAGTACCACTCTTCCCATGTTGTGACTTCCTTCTGCCCCTTGGTGAAGAAAATGCACAAGGCTGACTAAATAATGTGAAGTGGACACACCCTTGACATTACCAAACTGCCTCTTATCAATCTTATGATCAATATCAGACAGTATCCAGTTTGTGATGAACCCTTCTGCAATTTTGGCGAAAATATAAGTCAATGAAACTGGCCTAAGTTTATCGATGGAAGGTGGATACTGCTTAGGTATAGGTACCACAATAGCTTGTTTCCACTGACTGGGAACCTTACCTTCTAATAAAGAGGAGTTTAGGATGTCAGTAGGAGGTACACTCAATTCATATGCAAAGATCTTTCACTAACCTTGGTGGAATTTGGTCAGGACCTGCAGCTTTAGCTGATTTCAATTTCTTTAACTCAGCAAAGACATCCCAAGGATGTGACCGAGGTGGCAACTCAGCAGGCAAGTATGTTGGAAGTTGGCAAAAATTCAAAGGGTCTAAACCAGCAGAGACTTGAACAAACTTGGCATTAATAGCATTTGCCTTATCTTGGGTATCAATGTCATCAATCCCTGGGATGTCAAAGCTGAGCTTAGATTTATTAGCATTGGTAAAAAACTTTATCTGCTGATGCCACTTTTTGGGCTCAGTCTTCTGCAAAGATCTAATATGATTAGTATGATAAGAATTTTTAGCCTTTTTTATTTCACGTTGAACCTTGTTTCTCAGTGTACGCCAGAGACTGGTGTTATTTGAAGAATAACAAAAAACTCTTAAAAATCCAGAAAAAACTGCAAATTTCCCTGGAACACACCCCCAATTCGATAAAATCACATCGCTTCTACATTTGTATTACCGCAGGCCATTCCCTGGCATACAAGCTTTTAGCCAGGATTTGAAAGTAGGGCGGCCAAACTTTCGCGGCCGGGCGAACAGGCTGGCTTCAATCAAAACATTGTGACGTCAGCATCATTAATATTCATACTTGACAAAGAAGTCGAGGATTACGTTCGCGCTGTTTGTAAACAAAATGGCGACTCACTGAGGAACGAACGAAGAAAAAACGCGATATAAAACCCATTTTAAGTTCATAAAGTACAATAAATTGGTCAGATTTTGTGATGATAATGATTATTGAAGATAAATTCTAACATTCAACATCGAATTTCATATGGTAAAACGTATTTTTGGACGCCTAAAGGCCGTCCAAAAGACGGCTTGACGGCTCTCTGGCTAAAAGCTTGCTGGCATCTCACTCACGTAATTGGTTTGTGAAGTACATTAAATTTATTTTGATAATGGACGAATTAGACTCGTTGTTTAAGCGAACTTCAGTTAAGCAATTCATTCATATTCAGGTTTTCCAGGTCATCACGCACAAAAAATAGGGAATTCGACTGAATTTTGCGTTTGGTATTTTCTTTGGTCGTTTGGTCGGAGTCCCGGTAAGACATTAAATGTCTTCTTGCACATTTCTAGTCCAAGGTAATTCATCTGCATAGAATTCTTTGTCTTCATGGGATATCTTTATATGACTTTTCCTAAGAAATGTACCACAATATTCTAATAGTACGTCTTTTTAGAGTACCATGTCAACTGAGTGAAAAGGGTGCTTAAAATATGATTGGTCAGTGAAAGGGGTATCATTTTTCCACAAAGGTCAGTGAAAAGGGTTAGGATTACACATCGCCCAGGTCAGTGTTTAGGGTACAAAATTAAATTTGAGGGTCTGCTCGCTGATGACGCCACATAAAAGTATATAACTGCCCTGCCCCCCCCCCCCCCCCGGCTGTGAAATGCTACCCCAAAGCCGTAAGTTAAATAGCTCCCTTGCCTTAAGTCTCTAAACAAAGGTTATGCTAATGATTTGGATGGAGTGCAGCGTGCTTCATCGGATTATTGAGGGAAGATTGGTAAAATATTAATCGGACAGTTTTTGTTTTGATAATATATGGCCTGGTATCACTGTATGCAGTGACTTAAAACGTACTCTTATAATTTTTTTTGGATTTTCAAAACATACACTTTCTAAAACGTACGTTCCACACAGTGTGAATTTTGGGAAAATTAGCAAAAAAGCAAGCTGGCAATTTGAGCAAAATTTGGTACATTTCCATCAAAGTTGATGCATACTGATCGGTGGAATTTTGAGGCCAAAATAGGTATAGAGATGACCAGTTCAGAGTCCAGCAAAATTTTTAGAAGACCTCCATCAGAAACCAGTAAACATAGTTGACGTTATAAAAAAATCATCAGACGATTTGGGAAGACATTCAGACATGTGGTATAATGTAAAATGACCTTTTTTGTCAATTTCGCAGAGACTGACGGATTAATGATCCTTGATGACAGTTGAAAATATCCTTGACTTTAGATTTTCGATTTGACAGGTAAAGCTTGATACATGATCTCAGCTGATTTAATGGAAACCTTTGAGATTTAATTTTAAATTCAGGTTATTCCGTATTTAATGTAAACAGAGCCTTAAAGTACATAAAATAGTTCATTTCTGGATATTCAAAGAAATTAAAACCTTTTTTTGTTTCAATTAATTTCAGAGGATGTCCTGCAAGTCTAACAAGTACTCCTGAGTTATGCGAGAAGATAAATAAAGAATTTCCAATTCTAAATTCTGAGCCGCCGGTTATGGTGGTTGAACCAACTGCAAATGTGAAAAATGACGAAGCTGAAAAACTGCAGCACTCAGCACTAAGTTACAGACAATCGTATTTCCAAGGAATGCCATTACCTCCGCCCAAACCTCTTCTCCATAGTGTCAAAGATGAAGTTCGCCCAAAAAGTGCTACATCGACAACAAGTATAACAAATAGGTCACGTCACATTCGTCTCAGACCAAGACAGATTTTGTGTACGAGATGTCAAGCAAAATGTGGTCAATCTACCTCAGTTTCTCTTAAGAGTAAAAACTCTGCCAAAAATGTGAAAAACATTGACAAATCAAAAGTGAAAGTGCTACTTAAGAGCACTGATAAATCAAAAACACTTGTGAAGAGTGAAGATAAACAGAGGACGATTATAAAGAAGCGTAAATTGGTCGGTGAATCAAATGGTGTACCAAGAAAGAAAATGAAAAAGGCAACAAATGGAGATGGCAAAACACATATTCAGCAGCAGAGAAGTCCGATCATTAAAATATCATTTGTTACACCGCAGGGTAAAGGTCATGTAATGCGAATACCTCCACGAGCACAGACTTCAAATAAAACTCCTGCCTCTGTAAAGAAGCACAGTACTCAAAATGGCACTGTAAAACCTAGTGTGAATGGAAAGAAAAATATAAAAACAACTCAAAAAGTCCCGAGTATGAACGGAAAGAAGAACATAAAAACAGCTCAAAAAGTCCTCAAAAATGCTAAAACCAAAGCACAACAAAAGGTAGCAGCCAGGTCCAAGACCAAAATGAAAGTTGCTCTGTTTAACGGATTCCACTCTCCTAGTTCTAAAACTAAGAACAAGACATTAGTGGAAGGCCATGCCAGGAAAATCAAAATAATCAAATCCAAAGGTACCTACCACAGTACAACTTCACAGGACGCATCAGGTCTCACAGTAAATTTAAACAACAACAGCGCAAAACATGAACTAACAAAAAAGACTATGGGTAAAGTTACTGTTGTAGCTACCAAACTTCCTGCAAATTCCCTTGTAAATGGTCATAGTAAGAATGTAAGACATGAAAACAACAACAAGAAAACTAATGGTGTGAAATCAAACAATAATGCACATCTTGGAAAATTAAATGGTCTGGCTCTTCCGCTGCACATTCCAGTGAAGAACTCTGGTTACGAGTCATCCAGTGAATGTTCAAACCAAAGCAGTAAGAGCTCCAGAAGTTCTAAAAGTACAAAACGCAGTGCTTCCCAAAGCAGTAATGAGGATAGCGGTAATCTACGCCTGTCTGTTGAGTCTAACACAGCACCGTCACAAGATAACTCAGTCAGGAAAGTCCCTCCACTCAACTTACGCATTCACAAGAAGAATGTTACCAAGAGCTACGCATTACCAGATGGCCGAGTGATGTGTATCGGTGACATCGTGTGGGGTAAGATTGTTGGTTTCCCATGGTGGCCTGGGCGTATCAATGAAATCAGTGTGAGCCGGCGTGAAAATGGTATTATTCTAGAGCAAGAAGCTCAAATCACATGGTTTGCGGCCACTACTTTATCATATATGCCCCTCAATAAACTCTATCCATTCTTGCAGTACTTCAATTCTAGGTACGACCGTAAGAAGCGTGGTGTCTACCGGGAAGCTGTGCGACAGGCGTCTGAAGCTGCGTCATCTGTGACCAACGAAGTCCGAGAACTCAACACTATGTTCGAAACATCTCAGTTACAACCCTGAATTTGTTAGTTAGGTGAGTGGAAATTGCAATAGTTAATTTCATTTTTTCAATGTGATATGATGTGATCGGAGCTTAATGCTAGGTATATTTTGCAAAGTTTGTTTTCCTGTCATGTCATTTATATTATGACTTGTTCAAAGTTATTTTAACTATGAAATTTGTTTATGTTATTAAAATATTGCTCAGATCACCACATCATATTGAAAATAATGAAATTGTTTTATCTTGAAAACAAATTTATTCTTCAACAGGTGCAGATAGTGTAAACAACATTCAAGGCAAAGTATACTTGAGTATCACTGTCGAAATACGTAGTATACTTAATGCTTGTATTAAAGTGCAATAAGTAAAATATATATCATGATATCATTATTTGATTTTCCCATTGCACTTGTACAGTCCAAATTTTACTGCATTATTTTTTTCTATTGTACAAAAATATAGGCAATCAATATTTGTTTTATAGAATGCAGTGCAGTTTAATTATGATTTTTACTTGACTTGAATCAATCCTGATGTATATACATGAACACCCTGGCTTTATTTTAGAAATTTGGTTTTTCAATCAGTAAATGGTGAGACAATTTTAGAAAAACTTTACAGAGAATCATCAAATAAGTAACATTAACATGTTGCCCAGGTATCCTTAAAAAAACATGCGAAAACTGAACATGTTTAGAGTTAAAAATGCTGCCAGTGCTTTGTAGTTTGTAGCAACAGCAAACAGCAACGTCAATGAATTTTGGGTCAAATTGAAATTAAATTTGAGTGGTGAAGACTAAGGACGAGTTATTCCGTGTATTTTCTCTTACGTGTAACGTATTAATGAATGCGTGCGTGTTTCGTGTACACGTATGAGATAGACTCAAAACCAAAGGTCAATGGCCAAACGTACAGCATTGCCAACAGTCATGACAGTTGAAGCTTAACCCCGGGAGCTTACCAAGTTTGTGAGTTTACACGCCCAGTAAAATCCCCCGGACATTAGATATGAAGTAATTGAGTAAAATATTCACAGATTTATGTTTTTAATCCTTTGATACCGTAGATTGACCCAAATTTCGGCCGGTATCTACCCCTTAGCAGACAACTTTTTTCGTGCACATGTCGCCATATTGTTATTCCGATATCAATTACCCACAATTCCCCGTATGTCACTGTCCACGCACGTGATATCAATCAAATTCAGTGCTGGGCGGTATGCGTGAAATCCCGCCCATTTTCAGGTTCACCGCGCGGGGAAACGCTATACCAATATAATAACGATCTTTTCCATTTATCGGGGCAACATTTTTAGTAATATCGCCCAACACTAAAGAAGCTGAGTCACTGAGAAGCTCTGAATATAAGATTTTAGCAATAATGTGACATTGTTAGTAATAATTGTGCGTGGCTTTGAAAAGATTTTGTTTCATCCGTGTACACGTTTACCACTTATTTGTTACGTGTAACGTATTATGCGTGCGTGTAACGCATCATGCGTGTAACGTGCCCAACCTTAGTGAAGACGTCATGTGGGTCAATTTGAATTTGAAATTAAGTTTGAGTGGTGAAGACCTTCCAATTTCTCCACCCTTTAATTTGGGTCCATTGTGAGTAACATGACTGAGTATGTTCATGTATTACTCTGTTGTTTCCAATTTAACAATTTTAATAAAATGGCAAAGCTTTTCTTCTCTTTTAAGATCTGAGAGCTTGTGAAGGTGTTGGTAGCAATCTTTTCTTTCTCACCTTGGTGTTGAATCTTCTTAAAAAACTGGAAACTGCCTGAATTTCTATGTGATTTTGACACTTGAGTGCTAACTTCTAGAGCTATTATTATACTCTCCAGTGGTGAACTCATAAACTACAGCTACATTCCTGCTTCCTATCTCACCAGTGCAGTGTAGGGCCTACATTGTAAGTTATTTGCAATTCTAGCATTGAATTTCATAGATTGCTAATTTGATATTGTTCGGGACATTCATAAGAGAATTGACATTTCTTTTGTAACTATAGATATCAAAGTTCCAATTCAGTAGTACTGTTCTACCCCAGGGTGTGCCAGTAGATTTAAGCATTTGTTTTCTTGTTGAATAGATTGTTGTGATATACTTAATGTTCAGTGAATGTAAATTTATGACTCTTGACCTGTTTTATTGGTGTTTGTTTGTACAAAGGTGATGAACATTTTTCTGCTGATACATGTACCATGTCTTTACAGATCGCCTCCTCAACTTCAGTTGGTATTTATTGATCCTTTGGTTTGGAATAATATTGTTTTCGAAATCTTAATGATACACTGACAGGGTTTGTGCTAAAACAAGTATGCATGTAGTGTGTTGTGTTTTTAAAGCATTTACATGTGTGATTTTCTTTTCAGAAAAAGGCCTGAAAATCCAACTTATTGCCATTACATGCTTACTTTGATTAGATATAGACCATTTTTTTGCTGGCCTCAATAATTCTAAATGTGCATAAATGCATTAACATATTTAAAGGAGATTTAATTTGCAAATTAGTTACGATATTGAATAGTCCTTGAAGTAATGGATTCAATCATTATCATAGTGAGTGAAAGTGTAGGATGTTAGATAAGACCTTGAATTATAAATTGTCCACCATATTGTCCTTGAGGACTTTCATGTGGGAGTTCATATGTAGTAAACCATAGATGTTTGAGTAAACAAAAGGCACATTATATTTGTGGTGGAGACTTAGACATTGCTGCTTAAAATGGCAGTCTAAATGCCAGGCTGTGAACACAAACTGAACTTCTCTTGATATGATTTTAAATGACCACTTTGATTTTCTACAACTGCATTGTAATATGTGACCCATCATATCGAAAGGTACTTAAAAGGTCGGTATAGTAAATTACAAGATATGGACCATTGAAGCTGAGCATAGTCAAATATCAAGTCCAAGGTCGAATTTCCAATTTCATCAGAAACATTACCTTTGAAGTGTATTCTATCATATTAATCAGGTTCCAACATCCAAAACATATTAGACAAATGTTTTAAAAACCGAGTCAAGTTTTACCAATACAGTAACTTAAAGTCAATTTTCTCAGAACTTTAGTTTTCTAAATCAGCCCGATGGCTTTTACCAATTTGGATGTAACTTTGCAATCGAACATCCAATAACCAAAAGCAAGGTATAATTTAAAAGCTTTTAAATATAATCTTTCACATGAGACCAAAAAAAATAATTTTCATTTTGGGACCCTTAAGGTACCTTTCGATATGATGGGTCACATATAACGATTCATCTAATCTCAGCTTTACCCAGTCCCCGGACTCAGTCTCAGTTTCTCATTTCATAATTTGATTTAATATTCATAATAATTCAAGTAATATCTTATGAAAGTATACATGTGTGAGTTTTGATAGTGTAGGGCCTATATGATTTCAACTCAGTCATAGTTCAACAAGGTCAAAATGGGGTCAACATTCATTCTTAATTACATTGGCCTTGCTGTATGTTGATTGCTTTTCAAGATCTTATTTTTCTGATATTTTATACAGATTTTTCAAACACATATTCTCATTGTCAAAATAATATGACTGATCACCAATGAATGTTTTCACTTTTTTTCCCTGGTGGGAACTGGGTCTTGGAATTTTTCAATGATGAAGTCATCTCACAAAAATCTTGAATTTTGACAAGTGTCTGCTTTAGATTTTAGTAACTGAAGTCAAAAATCAAGAAAAAGTGTAACTGACTAAAAACACAAAATAAAACATGCCCAGTTGTTAGAAAGTCCTTTTTAAATTTTTAAAACTGCCTCTGCTCAATCTCATGTAATGATGTATTTTGAACAAGCATACCTCGAAGTTGATTTTAAATCTTATTGAAACAGCACGTACCAACCACAGGTACATTGTAAGAAATATAGCAGATGCAATGTTTCCTAAATATTGATTTCTGCAGGTAAAAGGCATGGCCCTGTACATGAAATTGGCAAAATTCCAAAATCTTAGACAAAGATATCTTATGTCCACATGGTTAAAAAGCAATTCCACAACACAGCCTACTTAACTATATGTGGCTAATCAATAACTAAGTCATTCAAATTGACACAACTATATAGTGGATTCTATATGTGATGGCTCACCCCGAAAGGGGGCACTGCTGATGATATCAAGTTTATTTTTTTTCATTTTATCTGTTGCAGCATTTCTAAGCTAAAAATGACACCTTACTTGTTGAAATTGATCAAGGCGATCAAATTTTACAACAGAAAATCTGCTGGAAATTCTTATTATTTTCTTTATTTTTCATGGCCTATTTTCACCTGTTTCTTGAAAAGTGTTCTGTCGCAAAGTCCCCCTTTTCGGGATGAGTCATCACATTTAAACCATTCCAAACCAAAAGTGAAAACAATATTATTTAGCATCGCTGTTCAGATTTTAGGACCGACTGAACATTATGAAGTGAATGTTTTCACATCTAGTTTGACTATACCCATATGTTGAAAGGCTTAGAAATCTGATTTTGCTATGCAAGTTATGAACAAATATGTCCTGACTGAATGACAAAGTCTATTCGAGAGCTTTCATCTTCTTCCATAGGAAAACAGTTCCAAATCAGATATTTTTAGCAAATTTTTATAGCCAGAAAACCTCAACTGAGTGTGAGTTACTCCCAACTGGTCCCCCTGCACTGCCTGTGCACAGTTACGATCAAATTGGAATATAAATAATAGGCATGGTTTCTCACCGTTTAGTTCTTACAATGCACCAAAAAAATGTTCTGAAAATAACTTGTTTTATCAATAATTTATTTACTTATTTTCATTTTTCTTGAAGACAAATCTAATCACATTAGTGCCTAGATCAGGGGTTCTCAACTAGTCCTTGCAATGTGCCACATAAATGAGAAAATTGTAGGGGAAAGCACAAAACTTGCCTAGTTCTCAGCGCATTTCTAATATATATTTTGTTTTTGTTTTTAGAGAGCGTCAAAGCGCCAATCAATACTCGTCAAAGCGCCGAATTTGGCATGCGCGCCGCTATTTGAGAATCCCTGGCCTAGATGCTTTAAATTGAAGGAATGCGTTGAATAATTAGTTCATGTGGTCATCTTGTAATGAAACGAACCACTCACACACAAATAAAAAACTAAAACTTTGTGCTTAAAATTGATTTTGAGTCAAACTCAGCCTACCATGAAACACCTTGATGATAAGATGCATTACTACATGTACAATGTATGGGCCACAGACTTCATGCAGAGGAAGTGTCTTGTTTTGGAAAAGAAAACAGATTCAGATACAGACCTTTTGTTTACAGGGCGTCACATCCTTGATAGATTTATTGACTTGTTCCTGTTCTAGTTGGTCAAACTATGAATGAGATTATGAGGCAAGATGGGACAGACTGGACTTGTTCAGTTTCAAATGATATTGATACATTTTACGGAAATTCCAAACATCTGCAGAGTGAAAAGTAATTGCTGCAGAATTTAACCAGAATTTTATTCAAAATACAGAATGAAATCGCAACAGTTACAACCAGGAGCCAATAGTTTTTAAATGGCCTTGTATGGAAAATTTAAACTGACAGTAAAATTTGATGCGCATTTCCTTCAACATTTAGCAGTACTAACAATTAGTCGCTCTATGTTAATATCTTTTATTTTTTATCTTGGGGAATAGAGAGTCTTCTCTGTATTTTAGCAAGTGAAAGGCTCTTATTTCACATCCTGTGTACAATTGGCCGTCTCCCAACAGTAAGGTATATATATACTGTATAATAGAATGGCAATTAGAAGCAGAGCTCTGTTCCTGTGTATTGGGTTGTCTCCTCTTGTTTATACATTTGAGGTCGTATACCATCACTGCTCTGTTGCATGTTGTCTGTATTTGATAGGCAATTACAACTTTAAGCAGTTCTGCTTCTGAACATTTGGTTGTCTCATCTTGAAATTTGTCTGTCATGGAAGATCTGTCACAGTGACAGATCTTCTATGAGTACGATAATAGGTTGTTCAAGTCAATTTAAATCGATTCAAACTTTATTTCCAATAAAAGTTGACATGTATAAAACAAAACGCAAACAAAATTATACACAACTAATGGAGGAGAGTACACATGGAGGCTAAAGAGGCCTGTAGAGAATTCTACGCTTTGAGAACTTAATCAAATACCAACTATCTCTGAGGAGCTTGATTTTAATTTCAAAACATGTTTGGTTTGAGAAATACCAGGTTTAGGCCCAGAAATACTAAGTCTACATTGAATGAGATTTTAGTAAATTTAATTTAAAATGATATTACAGTTGGTCTTCAGACAATTCTATATAAAGCAGCTGTTCTATACAGAGTTCTGTCCTCCCCGAGTTCTACCCTCCCGGAGTAAAAAATTTGAGAATTTGATACAAAATCCTAGGGTATATTCGAGTACAGTATTTAGAAGAGCCAAATATTAATGGTATAGAAAGGGTAGTATTACAAATCTTTTTAGTCTATTTTCAGCTCTGAACCAGAGCTAATACCAACAAGACAGGACAAGGACAGGCTCAAAAACCGAGAAAAAACAGGTTGAGCATGATATTAAAGACAAGGTAATTTCTAAAATCAGAATTCAGTTGTACTTTTTTATTTGGGATCATTTACATGTAAGTGTATTTTGAAAATATTTGACTTGTTTTTGTTTCTTTTAATTATTTTTGGAGCAAGTTCCAAAGATTAGTGCTGCTAGCACAAATTCCAATTTCGACAACATATATACATGTACTTCTGATCATATGTTCATAATTTGGAGGACACATTCTCCGATTCTCCGCTTTTTAAGAATAACATTCGTATTAAAATAATTTTATAATATTATTATTTTATAATATTCAACCTACACTTTGCATTATACAAATGTATATAGACCTATAATAATGGAATTGGTGTTTTGATACCGCAAGAGAGCCCCAGGGGGCCACTGTCATTACAAGGTGGACACCATGCTCATACAAAAAAACGAGTAAAAAGGGTTAGTTTTTTACGAACGGGCGATGTACACTGGAAAGGGTATCAAAATTGCAAAAATCTGGAAATAAGGGTATAGTTTTCAAAAGCTTAAAGCACTTGTTTAGGGTATGAAAATAAAATCTTTCCTTAAAATGCCATTTTCAATGAAAAAGAAGAATTAGCTGATAACTTTTTCAGTTTCATTCACAATAACTCTGTTATTGGTGTTATGAGCAAGCAATGTGTTGTTCAAAGGGCAATATCAGATATATTGCCAAGAAGACAAGAATATGTTATAGTAAAGGCCTACTTGAAAAGGGTATGTTTTCAGACTTGATTGAACATACTTGTTTAGGGTGGGGACAACAGGACAAAATACTTGTTTAGGGTATAATATGAAAGGAGGATAATTACTTGTTTAGGGTCCATTTGGAAAGGTCATGTATGAGCATGGTGTTCACCTCGCAATGGCAGTGCAGCCCTCCCCCCCACCCCAACCCCGGAAAGAGAACTAACATATTTCTCACAATCCCTGTGCATTTTGTAGCCCAATTCCCATGTTTCGTTTTTTTTTATTAATATAGAGATAAAGTCAAAATACCCACAAATAACTTTGAAATTTAAGATTACCATAATTATTAATAAACTGTTCAATGAATCGTTTTCAAGTCTACATATTTTTGCTTGTGACATCAAATTGCCTCCAACAGAAATATGTAGATGATAGTTCTTCATTTTAGAACAAAGAAATATGTTGACATTGTTAACCAGATCAGATCACCTAAAGGCCAAACAATAATTTATTGGACAGTCTAAACAAAAATCCAGAGTACAGGGCTCCATTGTTTGTGAATGGAACCCCTACCATGGATTTTTGTGTAGTTTGTCCAATCAGGAAAGTGTAATGAACTTTCCAATAAATATTTATTTTGCCAATAGACCTACCTTTATGGTTAGGCCAAATAGTAAATCTTATTTGAGAAATTTTTATAGATTATTTTAAAGAATGTTAGTTACATGTATGTCCGCAATTACTTGAAAATAACCTTGTAATAAAATGGAATTTATATATGGAAGCTGACAATTCATAGAAACCAAATTAAAATTTATAAATGATTTTTAAAGTCAAATCCAACACAAGTTATGCACTTATCAAGCACATTCCCGGCCCTGGGGGTCCCAGGACATAGCGGGGTATATACCGGGACATTGCCGGGCATTGCCTTGCAAGCCGGGATTTGGCCGGGAATGTACGTTAGCTTGTCCCCGCCCTGCCGGGACAATCATTGATGATAGCTGAGACTTAGCCGGGAGGTACAAAAAAATTTCCCGGCTCCGCCAGAACATAACGGGGACTTTAACGCATGTGTCACACCATATTAAACAGGCTATGGCTATCAGTGAGCAGTATTGCCCGTCAAATCTCATCTTTTCGCTTTGTATCTGCGGCACATAGCCTATATTAAATGCAATCCATCATACATTTCCAACAAAGATGCTTGAGTGCCTCCCCCTGGGCAGGGTCGCAATTGTTGATGCCCACTGACAGAGCATATTTTAGCAAGTCACTATCAGAGTACGTGTAGGCCGACAAATTAAACGACAATCACCCATGATGATCTTGTTGTTTGGCTGAATTCAAGTTTTTGTATGTTTTTTATCCAGCAGATGCAGGGTTTAGATATTACTCTGCTATATGTTTAGTGGTCGGATATCGCCGTGGATAATGTTGATTTTGTTTACAAACCAACTAAACGAGGTTTGTTTCTCAAACATCTGATGTGGTGAAATTTCGGCTCGGTTCTGACACTCCGGCGATCCAAAATGTAGTATGATTTTATATAGCTAGATCTGTTGTGGCTTGTTGTCGCATAGCCGAGACCGAGCCGGGATTGTACAGAGTTTTAAAACAGTCCCCGCCCCCATTGGCCGAGAATATACGGGGATTGTCACACCGAAGCCCGGCTAGTAGGGGCTGGGACATAGCGGGGGATGTACAAAAAATGTAAGCCCAGCTACCCGGGATTTCGTGCTACTTCAGCGGGGACAAATGCGGGATGTCACGACAGGAAAAATGTACATTCCAGGCTAAGTTCCCGCAAGTCCTTGGGCCCCCAGGAATGTACTTGATAAGTGCATTGACCATCAGAATAATCTGGTTAACCTCAATTAGCTTGTAGCCTGAATATTTGACCTGACCCCAGTCAGATACAGGGCAAGCTGAATAACCCTCACCCTGCGATGTCACCATAGGCAACACAATACACACCTAACTGCAATGGAGCTTGTGCTGAAATA